>ONZH01010205.1:0-82500 GCA_900303285.1 Rhinella marina
CAAGTCAATGGACAATCATTTTCTAAACACAATCGACACAATAGAAGACAGATCTGTCCCTCATTGACTTTCAATGGAGTTCATGACAGATCCATCGTGGCTATGTTACAGATAATACAACCAGATCCGTTCATAACGAATGCAGATGGTTGTATTATCAGTAATGGAAGCATTTTTGCTGAACCCTGCCGGATCCAGCAAAAACGCTAGGTGTGAGAGTAGCCCAAAGGTAATCTGTCATCACATACCTCAGTAATAATCCAAGTGAAGTGTTAGATCTCCTGATTCCATCGTTTTTGTCCCCAGAGATCTCCCCATTCATTGCTTCAATTGTTCTGCTAGATTTGTTTCCAGCTGTCATCTCAAGGGTGTGTCCTTTCTGCTGTAGCTGAAGGATGGAACTGGGCGTTTGCTTCTGTCTCAGCTGGACCGAGAAATTAGACCAAATGGCAGTGTACAGATAGATTTCATTGAATAACTCAGTAGCTATAATACATTTTTAATTACATGCAACTACAAAAGTATTCAGATCCAGGCGCTGGTTTGAAAACTACAATATTTTTCATGGGAGAACCCCTTTAAAGCTGGAGAGCAGGCAGCTGAGGTGGCACTACATTTTTTCTGGAAAAGTAAAATTACTCCTTGTGCAGTTAATTCTCAGCATTTTTGCCGGGCTGCAGCCAGATCTCCGCTGGTTCCCATTACAGTTAAAGAGGTTCTCCGGGAATTAAAAAAAAATAAAAAAAATACTTAAAAATACTTAAAGAACTCCCGCAAAAATTTTTTATTCCATGTCCTGCTAGAAATGTACATGATGTAATCTGTAGTGAATGTCATTTTCTTACCAGTGTCTGTATTTGTGAGTTGTATCTCCCTGATGCTTCTCATCTGTGTCATGTGACCAGCAATCAGACTCACCAACTAACAGAGACTTATGTGTGGACAGGAAGTCTATTTTTCTATGCATTATGGGAGCCTCACTCTGAGTCTCATAGGAATGAATAGAGAAGTAACTGACTTCCTGTCCTGGGTCAGTTGGAGGTCAGGGAGTTGGTCACATGACACAGCTACAATTAGAAGAGAAAGGATAACTCACAGATGAAGTCACTGATGAGAAGATTGCATTCACTACAGATTATATCATGCACCTTTCTAACCGGTCAGAGAATAAAAACATTTGCGGGAGTTCTTCTTTAAATATTACTTTATTACACATATGTTCCCCAAATACCTTTCATTAGTTATAATGGCTCGTTTTGTCTGGGGAGCAATGATTTAGAGAAACAAAATGGCTGCCGTCCTATTAGTACACACAAAACCTGTTCTAATCACACAGCAGGACAAGTTACTTCACAACACTGAGGTAAAGAGCTGCCTCATCCTCCTCTCTGCTTGTCAGGGATCATGGTCCTGAATACATCTGTAGGAATTGAGTTCATGAGCAGCATCACTTGTAGGCAGTCTCCATTACCACAGTCTGTCCTGTCCGTCCTCTCTGTGCTTCATGTCTCCTCATGAGCTCCATTCCTACAAAGATTCAGCTGAAGATCTTATCTGTATTCAGGATCATAATCCCTGACAAGCAGAGCAGAGAGGAGGATGAGGCAGCTCTTTACCTCAGTATTCTGAAGTAACTTGTCCTCCTGTCTGATTAGGACAGGTTCTGTGTGTACTAATAGGACGGCAGCCATTTTGTTTCTCCTAATGATTGCTCAATAGACAAACCGAGCCATTATAACTAATGAAGGGTATTTGGGAATATATTTATAATTAATATTTACGTGTTTTCATTTTCTTAATTCCCGGAGAACCCCTTTAATAGGGCTGGATGGCATTTCTGTAGCATCCAACAATACTGGATACAGAGAGATCCGGCATGCTGCTCTGTCGGTCCAGGCTGCCAGATCTAACAAGAGCTAGTGTGAGCTTTAGCATTTTTGAGGAGTATTTTCAGCCATGGAGGAGTATGAAGTTAAACACTCAGCATTTTTTTCTGGCCATAACTTTATTTTTCTGTCAATGTAGCCTTATGAGGGCATTTTTAGTGACACAATCTTGAGTTACATATAACTTTTAACACATGTTTTTGGGGTGGTAATGAAGGGAAAAAAGCACTTCCACCACTTTTTTTGCGTGTGTGTGTGTGTGTTTTTTTTTTTTTTTACAAACCCCAAATTCAAAAAAGCGGTGTACAATCTAAATACAATCCATTAAGAAAGTCTTGTCCTTTAATCCTTTTCACATTTTATTTTGCATCGTGCTAAAATAAAAGTATAATCAAGTTTCCCTCCATCATTCTGCGCTCAATACCGCTTAATGAGAAAGTGAATTTTAGTAATGTTTGCCAAGTTAATAAAAAGGAAAAACTTAAATTTTTGCATGGACATAAGTATTCAGACCCTTTAAAATGACACTTAATTTAGTTCTGGGGGGGGGGGGGGCCTTGGTCACCCCTGAGGTCCGAAGATCCTGTGTACAGGTTGGAGAATCTTCCAGAAGGTCAACCATTACTGCAGCACTCCTCCAATCTGCACTTCACAGCAGAGTGGCCAGTAACCAGTAAGAGACACATGAAAGTTTGCAAAAACAAAAAGGCACCTAAAGAGCTCTGACTGTGGGAAACAGGATTCTCTGGTTATGAAACTAAGATTTTGGCCTCAATTCTAAGTGTTTGGAGGAACCAGGCACTGCTCGTCACCATCCCTACAGTGAAGCATAGTCGTGGCAGCATTATGCTGTGGGAGTGTTTTTCAGTGGCTGGGACGGGAGACTGGTCAGGGTTGAGGGAAAGCTGAATGGGGAAAAGTATAGAGGGGGTTCTTAAAGGGGTTGTCTTATCTCACCATTATTAAGGAGAGGTGAAACACAGTCCTGACCGCCGGCCGTCCGGGAAACAGCAGAGCCCTCCGTCAGTAGCTCAAAGTAGCTAACTCAGGAACAACGTAACATGCAGTGCTATGCTCTCCCTGTAGCTCTCATGCACTGCAATGTGAGCTACTGAAACAGCGAGCGCCAGGTTGCTCTGCTGTTTCCTGGCCAGTTGGTGTTCAAGACTTTTTCTCACTTTTCCTTAGTAACTGCAAGATTAGACAATCCCTTTAATGAAAACCTGATGCAGAGTGCTCTGGACCTCCGACCGGGCTGAAGGTTCACCTTGCAACAAGACAATGACCCTAAGAACACAGCCAAGACAACACAGGAGCGGCTTAGGCCACTTTCACATTAGCGGCAGCACGAATCCGGCGGGTGAAGGGTGCCGCCGAATCTGTGCTGCCGCAAGTACACGCGAGGAGCCGGAGTAGCGCTTCTGGCCCCACACATGTCACATACACACACATACAGTGCCTTGCGAAAGTATTCGGCCCCTGGAACTTTTCAACCTTTTACCACATTTCAGGCTTCAAACGAAAAGATATAACATTTTACATTTTTGGTGAAGAATCAACAACAAGTGGGTCACAATTGTGAAGTGGAACGAAATTTATTGGATCATTTAAACTTTTTTTGTAATAATAAAACTGAAAAGTGGGGCGTGCAAAATTATTCGGCCCCCTTGCATTAATACTTTGTTGCGCCACCTGTTCCTGCGATTACAGCTACAAGTCGCTTGGGGTATGTCTCTATCAGTTTTGCACATCTAGAGACTGAAATTCTTGCCCATTCTTCCTTGGAAAACAGCTGGAGCTCTTTGAGGTTGGATGGAGAGCGTTTGTGAACAGCAGTTTTCAGCTCTTTCCACATATTCTCAATTGGATTCAGGTCTGGACTTTGACTTGGCCATTCTAAGACCTGGATACCTTTATTTTTGAACCATTCCATTGTAGATTTTGCTTTATGTTTGGGATCATTGTCTTGTTGGAAGATAAATCTCCGTCCTAGTCTCAGGTCTTTTGCAGACTCCAACAGGTTTTCATCCAGAATGGTCCTGTATTTGGCTCCATCCATCTTCCCATTAATTTTAACCATCTACCCTGTCCCTGCTGATGAAAAGCAGGCCCAAACCATGATGCTGCCTCCACCATGTCTGACAGTGGGGATGGTGTGTTCAGGGTGATGAGCTGTGTTGCTTTTACGCCAAACATATTGTTTTGCATTGTTTCCAAAAGTTGGATTTTGGTTTCATCTGACCAGAGCACCTTTCTTCCACATGTTTGGTGTCTCCCAGGTGGCTTGTGGCAAACTGTAAACCAGACTTTTTATGGATATCTTTGAGAAATGGCTTTCTTCTTGCCACTCTTCATAAAGGCCAGATTTGTGAAGTGTTGGACTGATTGTTGTCCTATGGACAGACTCTCCCACCTCAGCTGTAGATCTCTGCAGTTCATCCAGAGTGATCATGGGCCTCTTGGCTGCATCTCTGATCAGTCTTCTCCTTGTTTGAGATGAAAGTTTAGAGGGACGGCCGGGTCTTGGTAGATTTTCCAGTGGTCTGATACTCCTTACCATTTCTATATGACGCTTGCACAGTGCTCCTTGGGATGTTTAAAGCTTGGGAATCTTTTGGTATCCAAATCCGGCTTTTAAACTTCTCCACAACAGTATCACGGACCTGCCTGGTGTGTTCCTTGGTCTTTCATGAGGAAGAAATGGCCAATCTGTTAAGGAGGGCATTTCTTCAGATTATTAGTGACAGGTGGATTTCATTTCTCTTAGCAATAGGACAAAATTGTATATAGAGGAGATCAACGGTCGTGACCATTTCTGAATAAACTTGGGCCGAATAATTTTCACGCCCACTTTTCAGTATTATTATTACAAAATGTGGAAATAATTGCCAGTAAAGTTTCATTCCTTCAAATTGTGACGATGTTCTACAGATTGTCCCAAATTAAAATGTTATATCTTTTTTGTTTTGAAGCTGAATGTGGCAATAAGGTTGAAAAAGTTCCAGGGGGCCGAATACTTAGCATAATGCACTGTATACCACCATACAACATCACACACACAGACATACATACACACACACACACACACACACAGACATACATACACACACACAGACAGACATACATACACACACACACAGACATACATAACATACATACACACCACAGACATACTTAATGCTCCGCACAGCACAGGAGGAACGGCGCGCACGTAGGAAGATTCCCCACAGCGCCCTCTGCTGGAGGCAGAATCTTCCTATGTGCGCGCAGTCCTCCTCCTCCTGTGATGTGCGGAGCTGCTGGGAGCATTATGTGTATGTCTGTGTGTGTCTGTCATGTGTGGTGTGCTGTGGACGGATCCGTCATGAACTCCATTGAAAGTCAATGGAGGACGGATCCGTTTACTAGTGTGTCACACTGAACAGATCCGTCTCCATTGATTTCCATTGGGGGTCATGACGGATCCGTCTTGGTGCTGATGCCAGACCGGAGAGAAAACCGCAGCATGTTGCGGTTTGCTCTCCGTTCTGGAGACGGAACGGAATGCTTCTAGGAGCATTCCGTTGTCTTCAGTTCAGTTTTGTCCCCATTGACAATAAATGGAGACAAAACGGAAACGTTTTTTTCCAGTATTGAGCCCCTATGACAGAACTCAATACCGGAAAAAGAAAACGCTAGTGTGAAAGTAGCCTTAGGAACAACTCTGTCCATGTTCTTGAGTGGCCCAGCCTCTGAACCCAATCGAACATCTGTGGAAAGACCTGAAAATCGCTGTCCACTGTCATTAGCTAACCATTTGCGGAAAATCCCCAAGTCCAGGTGTGCAAACCTTGTGGTATCATCTCCAAGAAGACTGGAGGCTGTAATCACTGCCAAAGGGGCTTCAATCAAGTCCTGAGTAAAGGGTCTGAATACTTATGTCAGTGCAGGATTTTAGTCAAGCCTGTAAAGATTTCTAACCTTCTGTTCTCGCTTTCTTATTGTGGATTATTAAAAGTAGAATGATGAACTTTTTTTTCATTTAACACAAGCCTGCAACAAAACATGTGAAAAAAGTAAAAAAGGTGTAAATGAAGACTTTTCCTGAATGCATTATAAATGTAAATCAAAACAGAAAGGAATGATTTCCAAATCTCCTAGACCCTTATTTAGTCATAGATCATAGAACACGTCAGATGTTTAAAGTAAGACATTTTACTATTTCATGAAAAATTAACTCATTTAGGACTACAGTTATGGAACAGCATCCCCCTTCTTTTAAAGGGGTTGTCGGGTTCAGAGCTGAACCTGGACATACCCAGAATTCCACCCAGGCAGCCTGCCTGACAAAAGAGTCGGAGCATATCATGCTCCAATGCTCTCCTTTGCCCTGCGCTGGATCGCGCAGGGCAAAGGCTTTTTGTGAAGTTCCGGTGATGAACTGGGCTCTACTTAGGGCTTCCAGGTGGAGGGTTTCGCCCAGCAGTGAGCCTGGTGACGTCACCGGCCCTGATGGGCGGGCTTTAGTGCTGCCCTAGCCCGTAAAACAGCCAGGGTAGCGCTAAAGCCGGACCCATCAGAGCCGGTGACGTCACTGAACACACTGGAAGCCTCCGCCTGGCAGTCTGTTTGTAAATAAAAGAGCCCTTGCCCTGCGCGATCCAGCATGTCATTCTCCGATGCTGTTGTCAGGCGGGCTGCCTGGGTGAAATTATAGTTATGTCCGTGTTCAGCTCTGAACCTGGTCAACCCCTTTAACAACAGTCTGTAAATGTCTGGGAAGTGAGGAGACCACTTGCTGGAGTTTTGGGAGAGGAGTGTTGTCCCATTCTTCTCTGATGTAGGGTTCTAGCTGCTCAACAGTCCCGGGTCTTCTTTGCCGGATTTTCATTTCATGATGCTCCAAATGTTTTGTGTTGTGGTGAAAAGTCTGGACTGCAGGCGCCATGCTGTTATGATGCATTATGTGGTTCAGCATTGTCTTGCTGGGTCTTCCCTGAAAGATGTTGTCAGAATGGCAGCGTGTTGTTCTAAAACCTCTATATACTGCTCAGAGACGCTGGCTTTTGAACTGTGTACTTATAACAAGCTGGATGGTCCTCTCCTCTTGAGTCCGCAGAACACAGTGGTCGTGGTTTCCAAAAAGAATTTTAAGTTTTGATTCCAATGACTAGAGAACGGTTTTCCATTTTGAGCTTTGGCCCAGAGAAGACAGCAGCAGCGTTTCTTGATCATATTGACATATGGCGGCTTCTTTGCATGATGCAGCTATAACTTGCATTTGTGGATTGCACAGCGAACCGTATTCAGACAGTGATTTCTGGAAGTGTTCCTGAGCCCACACAGTGATTTCCAGTACAGAATTATCCCTCTTTGTAATGCATTGCTGCCTGAGGGCCGCAGATCACGAGCGTTCAGTACTGACTGCAGATTCCCTGAATCTTTTGATATTATGCACTGTAGATGGTGGAATATTCAAAGTGTTCTCAATTTTACATTGAGGAACATTTTTCTAAAAATTTTCCTCAGATTAGTCTCCTTTTTGTTCCGTAGAGTCTCTGCCTCTCTAAGGCCCCTTTTACATGAGCGAGTTTTACGCGCGGGTGCAATGCGTGAAGTGAACACATAGGCCCCGCACTGAATCCTGGCCCATTCATTTCAATGGGTCTGTGTACATGAGCGTTTTATTTTCACGCATCAGTTCTGTGTTGCGTGAAAAACGAAGCATGTTCTATATTCTGCATTTTTCACGCAGCCCTGGTCCCATAGAAGTGAATGGGGCTTCAGTGAAAAACGCATTGCATCCTGAAGCAAGTCTGGGTGCAATGTGTTTATCACTGATGGTTGCTAAGAGATGTTGTTTGTAAACCTTCAGTTTTTTATCACACGTGTGAAAAACGCATCAAAACGCATCGCACCCACGCGGAAAAACTGACCAACTGAACACAATCGCAGTCAAAACTGACTGAACTTGCTTTGAAAATGGTGCGAGTTTCCCTGAACGCATCCAGACCTAATCCGTCACGCTCGTGTGAAAGGGGCCTAACTCACTCTTTTTATACCCAGTGATGTCACTTAGTAGCAGATTGCTCCTCCAGCAGTTCATTAATACCCCTTAGGCCCCTTTCACACAAGCCTCACGGATTAGGTCCGGATGTGTTCAGGGTGCGTTCAGGAAAACTCGCACCATTTTGTAAGCAAGTTCCGTCAGTTTTATCTGCGATTGCATTCAGTTGGTCAGTTTTTTCCGCGCGGGTGCGATGCGTTTTGATGCGTTTTTCATGCGTGTGATAAAAAACTGAATGTTTACAAACAACATCTCTTAGCAACCATCAGTGAAAAACGCATTGCATCCGGACTTTCTTCAGGATACAATGCGTTTTTCACTGAAGCCCCATTCACTTCTATGGAGCCAGGGCTGCGTGAAAAACGCAGAATATACAACATGCTGCGATTTTCACGCAACGCAGACCTGATGCGTGAAAAAAAGAATGTTCATGTACACAGACCCATTGAAATGAATGGGTCAGGATTCAGTGCGGGTGCTATGCGTTCACGTCGCGGAAAACTCGCTCGTGTGAAAGGGGCCTTACTTTTCCAACCTACATCTACATCCCGCGCCTGCGCCTAGTGCTGCAAGGACGCTGGCAGGCTGCCGTCTTCCTCACTGCGCCTGTGCCGAATACGTCATTAGCCAATAGAAGTCTGGTCAAATAACCTTTATCAGCCAATAGAAGCTTGCAGGCTCTTAGTCGCCACATACACATAGTTTTACAACAGGTTTCCATAACAACTCAGCCATTTTTCTTTACTGCTGTAGGTCTAAAGCTTTAGCTTTAACCCCTTCGCGACCAGCGCCGTACATGTACGGCGCTGGGGCGATGCGGGCACATGGCGCCCGCTCGCGGGTGCGGCGGGCGTCATGGCCGGCAAGTCTCTGCTGTTTCTAACAGCAGAGACTTGCCGCTACTTACCGCCATAGGCGGCGTCTTCCGGGGTGACTAGATGCCGTGATCACACGTGATCACGGCATCTAGTTGCGTCTAAACAGTGGCCAATCGGGGTGTCTGTACACCATATGAAAACTGTAATCCTCGCTGGTGAGGATTACAGTTTTCAAAGTGCAATTGTTATTCTGGCCACTAGATGGCAGGCCAGATAAGAAATGAGCAATTGATGGATTTCTTGAGTCTATAAAACCCAGAATTGCTCATAAAGAAAAAAAAAAAAAAGCCACAATTTATAAGCCCATATTTGAGCTTTCTAATAGTAAAAAAAAATTAAAAAAAAATGTTAAAAAATATATAAAAAAATAAAAAGATGTAAAAGTTCAAATCACCCCCTTTCCGTATAAGTAAAAAATAATACCTAAATAACAATAAATATAGACATCATGGTATCACCGTGACCGAAAACGCCCGTACTTTTAAAATATAAAAAAAAAATTCCAATACGGCGAATTGTGTGGCGGAAAAAAGCGTCCAAATGGCGATTTGTCGTTTTTTGTCGCTTTTTTTCTAAAAAAAATTAAATAAAAAGTGATCAAAAAAGTCATACACACCCCAGAATGGTATCAATAAAAACTTCAGATCGTCCCGCAAAAATGAGCCCCCATATAGCTCCGTACACATAAATACCAAAAGTTATAGGGGTCAAGATTTGACAAGGAAAAAAAAAAAAAAAAAAGGGCAACTTTCTAATTATTTTATCACTATGAAAACGCAGGAAAAACTATACATATTAGGTATTGCCGGATTCGTACTGACCAGTAAGAATGAAAGTAACGGATCAGTTTTAATGCACATCGAACGCTGTAAATAAGAAACCCGTAGAACTGTAGCGGAATAGCGTTTTCTTTGCAATTTCACCCGGTTTGGAATTTTTTTTCCCGCTTCCCACTACACCGTATGCAATATTAAATGGTGGCGTTGGAAAGTACAACTTGTCCCGCAAAAAACAAGCCCTCATACAGCTATGTGAACAGAAAAATAAAAGAGTTATGGCTGTTTGAAGGCAGGGAGCGCAAAACGAAAATGCAGAACCGAAAAAAGCTCCGGGCGCGAAGGGGTTAAAGGGACAGAGTGAAGACGGACTTAAAATCCCCGCCCCCAGGTCACACTAAGCCATGCCCCTTGCCTGTTTAGGCCACACCCCCTAAGACTCCACAGCCAACGGGTATTGAAAAAATTAAGGTAAAAATCAACTTGTCAGCTGCAGGGGTGGAAGGGAGGGTGATTTTTTTTCTCCCTGCAGCTCACATTCAGACAGCACAGTGCTGCTTCACTAATAAATGGGCGGGAGCTGTGGAGATCACTGTTAAAGGGGCGAGATGCTGTTAAGGAAGTGGGGTACTGCGGTAGTCACTATTAAAGGGGTGGGTGCTGTGGAGATCACCGTTAAAGAAGCAGGATACTGTGGTGGTCACTGTTAATGGGGCAGCCGCTGTGGGGGTCTCTTTTAAGGGGGCAGGGGACTGTGGAGGCCACTAATAAAGGGGAAGCTGCTGTGGAGATCTAATACTGTGCGGGAGCCCCGTACAGTATTAGAATGTATTGGCTCCGATGAGCCGAAGTTATTACTTCATGAAGTCTCTCGAGACTTCGCTTAATAACTTCATAAATTCATTTTTACTGTAAAAAAAAAACCATTTTCCTAACTCTGGTTCGGTTCCAAGTGGTACCTAATAGAGATGAGTGAATCGATTCATTCATCAGAGAGTTCTTCGTCTTTGAGGATCTGGTGAAGAATCTACTTTCTGCCGCCTGATTGACAGGGCTGGAGAACTCGCACGGCCTTGACAGTCTTGAGCCTGTGGCACCGCTTCACGTAGCGGCACAAGCACAGAGGCTCTGCTTCCGTAACAAGTGTAGCGGCACAAGCACAGTCGCTGCTCCGGAATTGGAAGCAGAGCCTCCTGCAGGCGCGAGATGGCCAGCCGTATTTGTTCCACATTTTGCGGGGTGGAACAGACGTGGATGCGAACAGCACACGCTATGCTGTCCACATAGACTTTTGCGGCCTCAGTGAATTGAATGAGGTCTGCATCCGATCCGCAACTACGGTCATGTGCATGAGGCCTAACTGATTCTCAGATTCATAATTATCTAATTTTGTGCGGAAGTATCATTTTCTGGTTTTAGTTTTTTTTTTGTCCTATCATATTTGCGCCAACAAGTTCCACAGATGTTCTTTTTTTATCTTTAGGCCTATATGTGTTGCTTTGCAGTTTCAGCATTGCTCTCTTGCAGTTGTAGCTTTTGTCAGTAGAGGGCAGTCTTCCCTCATTTTTGGAGGTATTTTTTTTTTTTTTTTGGACTGGTGTTGGAAGCCCCTGCCCTCAGCGCTCCAGCCCAGGTTATCTGACCGTCCGGCAGCGCCCGGTGGCAGCAGTGCCGCCTGTTCCCCGGACCATAAGAGTTAATAGCGGCAGGAAAGCTGTGTCTGTGCACTGTGTGTAAGTGCTGCAGCTGTGAGGCTCTTTTGAAGCTTTCCGTATCTGTGAATGGAGGGGGTGGGGGTTGTAGATGAAGGCTTTCATGTCTGCTTAAAGCTGCGTCTGAAGATGCTCGTCCTGCCCTGTATAATCACATCTCGCTCTTCGCCCCACTCTTCTTAAGGAAATCATTTCATGCTCACCCGCTAATTCTCACAATGCCCCCCCCCCTCGTGCCTCCCGCTCCCTTTCAGATGCGATCTGTTTCTAGAATATTCTTTTATTGTTGTTTATTTCTAAAGGCAGCGCCATAAACGCCTGTGTAATTCCGAAGATGAAGGGAGGCGATGACCTCAATAGGAAATTAAAGGCCAGAGAACTCAGGAAGAAGGCGGACGGCTTTTAGGTTTGGGTTTTGTGCACGGAGGACAGGATCGTAGTCACCTGAAGCTGCTTGGTGGTGCTGTATAAATAAAGGCGCTTTGAGGGTACGCCCACGGAAATCCGGAAAATACGCTGCGGGAGATCTGCACTGTATGTGCACCTAAGGAAGGGCTCTTTAAAACGAGTAAGCTTTTTGTCCGGATGTGATACAGGTAGCGAACTTGTGGCACCCAGACTGAATCCTGACCCATTCGTTTCATTGGTCTGTGCACGTTTTTCATGCATCATCTCTGCGTTTTGGAAAAATCGCAGCATGTTCTGTATTGTGCACCTTTTCACGCAGCCATAGAAGTGAATGCAATGCGTTTTTCACTGATGGTTGATAAGAGATGTAGATTTTTCTTCATGTGTGTGAAAAACGAATGCAATCTGCAAATGTAATAGGTGGTCGGGCCGGTGCGCCAAAGCAAGGGGCGTTCTTTGCATCGTCTTCCTAGTCTATAGCTCAGGGATCAGCAACCTTCAGCACTCCAGCTGTTCTGAAACTACAACTCCCAGTATCCTCCTTTCACTTCTGTGGGAGTTACAAGAACAGCCAAGTTAGTGTGAATGCTGGGAGTTGTAGTCTCACAGCAACTGGAGTGCCACATGGAGTGCCCGGTCCGCCACATGTAATATTCATATGCTCTATGCACAGCAGCCAAATATAAGGGTTCTGGAAGCTGAGATATGTGGTTCTTTACTACAGTGAGAGCTGCTGGTCATGTGGATCACACATTTTGTAAGGGAAAGAAAACCCCCGTGGTGTTGGCTGGGGGTCAGTTTGCTAGTGCAGTGACCACTAAAGCAGCCGTTCCATGCAAGGACCATACTCCAAGCATCTCAGCTTTCAGGACTTCTGTCTGTATGTCAGGGTGGTGACAGGGAGGTTGGGTAGGTATTGGGTTAAATGGGTTATCTAACCCCTATATTGACCCCCCTAATTGCCCAGGGCCCTCATATAGGTTATACTGACCCCACTCCCCGGCACCCGCATCGTTCCTGATGCTGCTGCATCTCCCTGTCACACAGCTGCAAACATCCGGCGACTTGGGGTGTGGTTGGTGGTCGGGGCAGCCAATAGCAGGTCATGACGGGGATGAGCCTCCCTAGCGTCACCCCGCATCAGAAGCAACGGCGGTGCCTGGGAGCGGGGTAAGTATAACCTATATTAGTGGCCGGGGCAGTTATGGAGGGTCATTATTAGGGGTTGGATAACTCCTTTAAGTGAACTCAAATCTTTATTTTTAATTGGAAGGAAGTGTGAAATACCGCCTGTCTGATACGTACTAGATTTTATAAGAACGCACGCTCAAACCTAGCTTTATTCTCTTGAAGTGACTATAGACATTGGAAATTAAGGCGCATGGACCTTTGTGAATTTGCTTTGTCGTAAATCCTGCCTGAGAGTTCTGGTAGCAAAAATTTGTCAATGCATCAGAATTTTGTCCGTGCGCCAAATTTACTGTCTAGTCAGTTTATGGCACCTATAAGTTTGGGGTACTTTCACACAAAAAAAAACAAAAAAAACAAAAACCTAAATGTTGGCGCGTGAAGCTTCATTCAGGCCATGCCCCTTTCACCACAAAGCCACACCCTTTCTGGAAGCAACGCCCATCAAAAGAGGCGTGAAATACTTAGTCAGTAAATGTGATGCAAAGCATGCACGCCAGTTTTTTGGCTCATACTCCACGTTGTGGCAGCGACACACAGGCTATTAATAGGGAGCAATGTCAGTGTAGGACTGATTGTCTCCAGTGGTCCCCAGGACCGTGTGAATAGGTTCTCGGTCTGTGACAATAATCCTGCTGCCGTTGTGTGATATTCCCAGTTCTAGCTTACTTTTCCTAACAGGTTGTCGGCTATACTGAATCATATTACAATCTGAAGAAGGAGAAGGTAGCTACTTTCTCATTGATGTCACCATGTTGCTCATACAATCTCATATGTTTGGATGTCATTGCATTTCCCATGGACAAACTAAGCAATGGTCAGAGAAGTGACCAGGGCTGTGGAGTCGGTATAAAATGGACCGACTCCGACTCCTAAAATATATAATGAATTAGTACATTTAGTTCAGTGCAAGAAGTGCTGAATATAATTTTATAAGAATTAGTGAAAATGATGAAATGTCCTATAAATGTCTGTTCTATTCCTGATCTAAGGATTTAGGCTTTTATTTGAGATGACTGTGTACTGCCCTTTATGTCCAGTGCATGTTCTGTCTGTATGCTTTATGTTTCCTCTGAGCTCATGTGTGGAGAGGTTAGCTGCTCTCATGGCTTCTATCTGCTGATGTAAAACACCTAGAGCCTTATGTATGAAAACTGTCTAGGTGTAGAAGTTTCTTTGTTGCCCATAGCAACCAATCAGAGCTTCCCTTTCATTTCATATAGTGCTCTGGAGAAATGAAAGGGGAGCTCTGATTGGTTGCTATGGGCAACAAAAAAAGTCTTAGAAAAGAAAGTGGATTAGGCACTCCTATCTGGAGGAAAATGGAGTCAAACGTACTATATGCTGGTAACTATATAACATTTAATAAATGGCATAAAATAACATAAAATACTAAATAACAAAAAACACCATGGTGTCCTAAATATGACACATATAAAAACATTTGGTATAAAGCATGTAGATGCTGGATGTAATAAAAGTATATCGGTGGGGTATACCCAAAGTCACGGCTTGTATAGATATCTCCGATAATAGTAAAAGCCCATCAACCGTATGGCTTTATATCTCTACCGCGGCGTCCCACGGGGGAAAAAGTCACACTGTAATAGCTGGGATACTCACCATGCGTCGGCCACAAATATAATGAATCCCGGGCTCGAAGGCTCGGCTTACCAGCATTTGACGGTAAGTAAGTGTAGAGTAAATCAGTTCACGGCCCAGATGTACGGAGTATGTCTCCAGACTTCGCAGCCTCGGCGTCCCACGTGGTGGATCCAGACACGTGACCGGGCTGGTCCGCTGGTAATGGAGTCTATCCTTATGGGTATATAGCCGCGGGCTGTTCCTCTTAATAGTAAAGTCCACAATATTGATTTTCACTGTGCAGCCAAAATATCGCAGGTGACCAACACAGTAATGGAGACAGTAGTGGAGAAGTGTGGTATCGGCAACCGCCAGACGCGTTTCGAAACCTCTGGTTTCTTCCTCAGTAGCTATCGATCCACCATCTTACCACCCCCTTTTATAACGCCCTTATCAGGGAATTTGCAAAACCTGGATCAGGCTAAGGAATGTTCATCTTATATTAATTGAACATACCTCTATCGCAAGTATATTGTAAATCCACACTTCACACACCACCACCATTCCCAACATATTGAGCACTTTAAACATTCTCCAATAATACATATATATTACATATCCTGCGTTATCAGTGCGGTTCTGCTGCGTTATTTAGAGTTGATGCGTTTTTTCTATCATCCTTTGCTCTTAATCAGTTATATCCCCTCCTATATTTTATTTTCTTTATATCATCCAATGGGTCTTCCATAATCTGTAAAACAATCTAGGGATATTTATATATCTATGAAAAAAAGAAATTTCAGTCAGCACATCCCAGAGTGCAGGTGCTGGTTGCTATGGCTAAATACATGTCAAAAGAAAATACATAAATTGCAGGCGCACACCGCGACCAGATAAAGCACAAAATGCTATAGTGATATAGAGTATTCCAAAGCTCATGCTATGCTTGTTTAATAAATTAGAGACTCTTGGCAAATACATTTTGTACAAAATTATCTGAGCCCATTCACCACAGTCAAGGTGTTCTCTGCAGAATGGGAACCTAACGTTTTGTCCTACCTGTTACGTGCCAGTCTTGGCTTCCATATAATCAGGGGGTGTTTTGTTCCACATTCATGTAATGTCCACTTGCCTTTTGCCATTTCTGGTACTACAAAGGCCTCCCCTAGTTCAGGAATGCAGATACTAGCATGCATGCCGAATCACTCGGCTTTATAGTTGCACTGATTAAAAACCGCCTGTGGGGCAAATGGGCTGGTCAGGAGTGCATGACCAAATAGAGTAGCCACACCTCCAGGTTCCCATTCTGCAGAGAACACCTTGACGATTGCAGTGAATGGGCTCAGATAATTTTGTACAAAATATATTTGCCAAGAGTCTCTGATTTATTAAACAAGCATAGCATGAGCTTTGGAATACTCTATATCACTATAGCATTTTGTGCTTTATCTGGTAGCAGTGTGCGCCTGCAATTTATGTATTTTCTTTTGACATGTATTTAGCCATAGCAACCAGCACCTGCACTCTGGGATGTGCTGACTGAAATTTCTTTTTTTCATAGATATATAAATATCCCTAGATTGTTTTTCAGATTATGGAAGACCCATTGGATGATATAAAGAAAATAAAATATAGGAGGGGATATAACTGATTAAGAGCAAAGGATGATAGAAAAAACGCATCAACTCTAAATAACGCAGCAGAACCGCACTGATAACGCAGGATATGTAATATATATGTAGTATTGGAGAATGTTTAAAGTGCTCAATATGTTGGGAATGGTGGTGGTGTGTGAAGTGTGGATTTACAATATACTTGCGATAGAGGTATGTTCAATTAATATAAGATGAACATTCCTTAGCCTGATCCAGGTTTTGCAAATTCCCTGATAAGGGCGTTATAAAAGGGGGTGGTAAGATGGTGGATCGATAGCTACTGAGGAAGAAACCAGAGGTTTCGAAACGCGTCTGGGGGTTGCCGATACCACACTTCTCCACCACTGTTTCCATTACTGTGTTGGTCACCTGCGATATTTTGGCTGCACAGTGAAAATCAATATTGTGGACTTTACTATTAAGAGGAACAGCCCGGCTATATACCCATAAGGATAGACTCCATTACCAGCGGACCAGCCCGGTCACGTGTCTGGATCCACCACGTGGGACGCCGAGGCTGCGAAGTCTGGAGACATACTCCGTACATCTGGGCCGTGAACTGATTTACTCTACACTTACTTACCGTCAAATGCTGGTAAGCCGAGCCTTCGAGCCCGGGATTCATTATATTTGTGGCCGACGCATGGTGAGTATCCCAGCTATTACAGTGTGACTTTTTCCCCCGTGGGACGCCGTGGTAGAGATATAAAGCCATACGGTTGATGGGCTTTTACTATTATCGGAGATCTCTATACAAGCCGTGACTTTGGGTATACCCCACCGATATACTTTTATTACATCCAGCATCTACATGCTTTATACCAAGTGTTTTTATATGTGTCATATTTAGGACACCATGGTGTTTTTTGTTATTTAGTATTTTATGTTATTTTATGCCATTTATTAAATGTTATATAGTTACCAGCATATAGTACGTTTGACTCCACTTTCCTCCAGATAGGAGTGCCTAATCCACTTTCTTTTCTATATATACATTTTGTGACCGAGTAGGCCGGTCCAAGGATTAAGAGCACCTCTCCATATCGGTCTTTGAGTGTGCACCACTTTTCTCTAAAAAAAAAGTCTTAGACCTAGACAGTTTTCATACATCAGGCCCAGAGGCGTAGCTACTGGGGGGATGGGGGGGCAGGGGAGGCGATGCTCCGGGCCCAATACCTCTGGGGGGCCCAGCAGGGATGGCCTTAGTACAATCAGGCGAATACAAGTGAGCGCTTCCATTATGGAGTCTGATGGGGGCACATTAAGCCGATCTGAGGTCTGATGGGGGCACATTCTGATGATCTGAGGTCTGATGGGGGCACATTCTGCTGATCTGAGGTCTGATGGAGGCACATTACGCTGATCTGAGGTCTGATGGGGGCACATTAAGCCGATCTGAGGTCTGATGGGGGCACATTAAGCCGATCTGAGGTCTGATGGGGCACATTCTGCTGATCTGAGGTGTGATGGGGGAACATTCTGCCGATCTGAGGTCTGATGGGGGCACATTAAGCTGATCTGAGGTCTGATGGGGCACATTCTGCTGATCTGAGGTCTGATGGGGGCACAATACGCTGATCTGAGGTCTGATGGGGCACAATACGCTGATCTGGGGTCTGATGGGGGCACATTAAGCTGATCTGAGGTCTGATGGGGGCACATTAAGCCGATCTGAGGTCTGATGGGGAACATTCTGCTGATCTGAGGTCTGATGGGGGCACATTCTGCTGATCTGAGGTCTGATGGGGGCACATTCTGCTGATCTGAGGTCTGATGGGGGCACATTCAGTTGATCTGAGGTCTGATGGGGGCACATTCTGCTGATCTGAGGTCTGATGGGGGCACATTCTGCTGATCTGAGGTCTAATGGGGGCACAATACGCTGATCTGAGGTCTGATGGGGGCAAGGGACTGTTAGTTTAGTGATGTAAAAGCTGGGGGACAGGTTTCCTTTAACATAGGAGTCCCCTTGTTTTTTTACTCCTATTAATCCTATATTTTACTGCATTATGTGGTAGAGTATTCAGAGTAGGGTATGTAGAAAGTCTATTGTACTGTACTTAACAGCATAGATGATCTAGCAGTTTATATAGTCCTCTTTCTAATACAGTATTATAACCACAACTAGTAGTATGTGCCTGTGAAGTTGGAAACGTGCGTTTGGGAAGCCAATAAGTGGGGGGCCCACTCAAGTATGTTTCGCCCCCCCATGTGCTGAACCTCTAGCTACGACTCTGATTAGTCCCTAAGTGAGCTGTACCCAGAGAAGCCTGATAGATTACAAACAGTTTTTGTCATGACTTATCTGTACTATTGATTTTATGCAAATTTGTTTAAAGTTATCACTTAAACATGCTCCATGTATGAGGGGGGAGTCGGAGTCGGGGTGAGGGGAAATTGAGGAGTCGGAGTCGGGGCTTTGGCTTACCGACTCCACAGCCCTGGAAGTGACTGGGTGACAGACACAGGAGCACCCTGAGGGCCAAGATGGTAGGTGTCAGAAGCCTGGTGTGCAAACAAATGACCATCATGGGACTGCACCAAGCGATTCAGGGGCATGGACAGATTTCTTTTTTGGAAAGCAAATATTTTGTTTCTGAGATATACTAGAAATAATGTGACCCCAGCGACAGAGAAGACCTTCTAGTACATTATCAGAGAGGAGTGTTCAGGTGTAGGATTTTTTTTCTTCTCGTTTCCCCCCCCAAAGCTGCAGATACAGTCTATTTCCAGAGGTAAATTTTTACCTGACTTGAATTGATTTCCTCCCCTCTGTAGGGGACGGAGACGTGTCATGCGTGCGCCCTCCTAATGGCTCTGCGCTCACAGGAACATATGTAGGTGCAGTCAAGGACAATAGGAAATGGAAATAAAGCATGCGGTGACATTAGGCTACCAATTTTCTCAGCAGGAGAGTGATGGCGCTTGATTTGTTGCCTCTCGGAAGCATCGGTAGGAGCCATATTGATAAATCAGACGGCACTTAAAATTTTGTTGTTTTCTTTAAAATGGGAGACTTTTTACATCTCTAAGTGTCCCTTTAATGTCACGTGCGCGTGTCGTCTGTATTCTCCAGCAGCTCCTTCTTCCATTAGAAGAATTCACGTGCTTCACCGGAGGAAGATAAAATGATTGCAAAGCGAATATTGTTGAAAATTTTATTTAATGTTTCTCAAGGTTTTATCCTGTACATCCAGCTCTATAGAGGTTACCTCAGAGGCTCCATCTGTCACTAGTGACCGTTATTATTACTGGGGTCCAGTAACTACAGATTGATGGACTTCAGTTATGGTCCCATATCTGCTGCTTTTCTTCTCTCTGAGGCCTCACCAGGCTATCTTCTGTCCTAAGAAACTCATAAGGAGGCCATAGATACTATTAGGAGATGGATTTTGAGAACACACTGAAAAAATCACCACATGAATCCACGTGTTTTTTTTTTTTCAGTGTGCTGCATCCCATTGAAATGAATGGGAGGTTGTTTTGAGGCAGAAACGCTTCAAGATCAGCGTGAACTGGCCCTTACCCTCTAGGTATGTCCACTATTAGGGCTCATGCACACGACCAGTGCCGGCCCATGCCCGTATTGCTGCCGCATACGCCGGGTCCGCAATACACGGGTACCGGCCTTGTGCAGCCCGCATCACGGCTCGCAGACCCATTCAGTTCAATGGGTCTGCAATCACGGAGATGCGGAGCGGAGGAACGGATCGGAACACCACAGAAGCCCTACAGTCTGGCCGAGCCACCGCACCGCAAAAAAGTAGCGCATGCACTACTTTTTTGCCGTGCGGACCGTCCGATGCGGATCCCATTCAAGTGGATCCGAATGCGGCAGCCCCACAGTCAGTGCCCGTGCATTGTGGACCCCAAATTACGGTCCACAGCACAGGCACTGACAGCACACGTTCGTGTGCATGAGCCCTTAGTCTCTCCTGTACATTGCTCTTTAAGGCCCCTTTCACACGAGCGTGTTTTCCACGCGGGGGCCATGCGTGACGTGAACGCATAGCACCCGCACTGAATCCTGGCCCATTCATTTCCATGGGTCTGTGTACATGAGCGTTTTTTTTTTTCACGCATCATTTCTGCGTTGTGTGAAAAACGCAGCATGTTCTATATTCTGCATTTTTCACGCAGCCCTGACCCCATAGAAGTGAATGGGGCTTCAGTGAAAAACGCATTTCATCCTGAAACCAGTGCGGATACAATGCGTTTTTCACTGATGGTTGCTAAGAGATGTTGTTTGTATAAACCTTCAGTTTTTTATCACGCACGTAAAAAACACATCAAACTACATTGCACCCGCATGGAAAAAACTGAACGCAATCGCAGACAAAACTGACTGAATTTGCTTGCAAAATGGTGCGAGTTTCACTAAATGCACCCTGAACGCATCCGGACCTAATCCGTCACGCTTGTGTGAAAGAGGCCTAAAGGGCTCATCTCGGCAATGAATATGAATTTACTCTCTGGCATTACTCACACCGTAAGTTTTCAGTTGGAATAATTTATTAAAAATAGATCCCGTTTGCAGATATTGCTGTTAAATACCTGTAATGGCGCCACGTGGGGTTCTTCTGATTCCTTCTCAGTGTCCACCTGTTGTGTCCAGTGCTGGTGGTCGCACATGCTCAGTCAGATCCTCCCTCTTGTACACAGGCGGAGGAGCAATCGCTGACCATAAGAATCGGAGCAGTGAAGCGGCTTCTACTTTGGTGGATGTTCTGAAAGGTATTCTGAAGAACACCCGGGGTTGGATGGCTTCGGGATAGCTCTCTCCTCTCCTAAATAAGCTGATTGACTATTACCTAGTCAACCTTGATTTAGTCATAGCTTAGCTCATCCAGGAGAAGAGGGAAATGGATCAGAGAAGGAGCCGTCACGCAACCATTCGACGGATTTATCTCAGAGTGGCATTACTAAGTCTCTAAATGTGTCTTGTAGTCTTTAAATGTAGTTTGTATAGTTAGATATAGCCATACCAATATTATTACTAATAGAATGTATTTATATAAAATGTACCGTTTAGAAGATTTGCCTATTTGTATATCCATTGTCCCACACACATCAGTCAGGCCGTTGCCCCTGGTTACGACCACCATGGCCATGTAGTAGTGGTGGCCGGCTTGCTCCTTTTCAAACCCGCTCTGAGGTAACTGCTGTATTGTGAACACACATTGCATGAGCATGCGGGGAGACATCTTAGGGTACTTTCACATCTGCGGTTTGGACGCTACCAGTCCAAAACACAATGGTCAGGACTTTATAAATGGATCCTGCTCCATAGAGATGAATTGATCTTGCAACAGGATCCTTTTCTCTGCGTTTTGGAAGTGCAGACAAAAATGAAACAACCTTAAGATGTGTCTCCACATGCTCATCCAATGTGTGTTCACAATACAGCAGTTACCTCAGAGCAGGTTTGAACAGGAGCAAGCCGACCACCACTACTACATGGCTGCGGTGGTCGTAACCAGGGGCAACAGCCTGACTGATGTGTGTGGGACAATGGAAATGCAAATAGGAAAATCTTCTAAACGGTACATTTTATATAAATACATTCTATTAGTAATAATATTGGTATGGCTATATCTAACTATACAAACTACATTTGTGAGATGGGAATACCCCTTTAAGTCTGCAGACACTGCTCGGTCCCATCAGCCGAGAAGTCCCCGATTGCTTTAGATTGGGTCTTGTTAGTTTACGGCGTTTATCGGGAGGAATTTGCCATTCCACAAATATATGTAAAGTGCGGCGAGTGTGATGGGCGCACAAGTCACTGGAGTGGAACGCGGAGTAAATCTTTTATATTACTGAGGAGCAGATAAAGCAGGAGCACGCGGCACTTTAGCTCCCGCTGTTCTGTGTGAGGGATGCCAAGTTCATTAAACGATTCATCTCGGAGAGCGGCCGGTGCGGCGGCGTGCCCATAAACTCCACGGCCACGCTGGGTTTTTAAAGGCAGACTAAAACCCATTTTTAAGACGCGCTCACATCTCCGCTCCCATTTACAGCACAGGCAACGTGAAATGAAAAGATGGAGAGGCATTGTCGGCGGGCGGCCTTATCCGATTGATGTGGCGCTGGGTGAAGGCCATTTATTATGCGGCACCGTTTTTTTCAGAGGTGCGCAGATCGGCCCTTCTGTCTGGTGCTGGTCTGTGCCGCAGTAACATGGTGCCATGTAACGCATGGTTCAGATGAACCCTACTCCGATAACGATGAGTCTCAGTGTGGCGGCCATAACACTAAAATAAGAAGCCACAGACGTCCTCATTTATTGCAGGATGTTCCAAACTTAGCCTCTTGTATCGTGCACAAGTCACCCCCAAAGCTGCGCTCACACAGTTCAGCCGGCTTCATGTTCACTTGGGTCAGTGTCTGTGCAGAGGACGCCTGGTTGTGGTGCATTGTGGGAAACATGGCATATTTCAAACACTAAAAGTTCATTTGCACGACCTTTTGTATTTAAATGGGGATCCATAAAAAATACAGGTGACGTCCGTCTTGCATCAGTTTTTTTTGCGGACCCGTTGTAACAATGCCTATTCTTGTCCGCAAAACGGGCAAGACTAGGACATGTTCTTTCTTTTTTGTGGGACTGTGTAACGGACATACGGATGCAACCAATAGAAATTAAAGGGGTATTCCCATCACAGACAATGGGGGCATATGACTAGGATATCACCCATTGTCTGATAGAGCCGGGCCCCGCACCTACAACAAGAACGGAGCGGGGAGAGTTGTGGCTGCAGGACCCTGGACTCCCGGCTACTCCCATACAAGTGAATGGGAGCGCACCGAGCATACGCATGCGCGGCCACCGCTCCCACTCACTTCTATGGGGCTGACGGAAATAGCCGAGCCAGTGCCCCCCCCATAGAAATGAATGGAGAGCAGCTGCGCTTGCGCAGTGCGCCCTCCTCAACTTTCCATGCTCCGTTCTCCACGTAGGTGCTGGTCCCAGAGGTGGTACCCACACCTATCAGACAATGGGGGCATATCCTAGCAATATGCCCCCATTGTCTATGATGGGAATAACCTTTTAATGGGTTGATGTGTGATCGGCAAACAATGCAGATCAGATGTGAAACAAAAATACAGTCGTATGTATGAGGCCTAAATATTAATTTGTTAACGGTCATCTGTCAGCAGATTTGTACCTATGACACTGGCTGACCTGTTACATGTGCACTTGGCAGCTGAAGACATCTGTGTTGGTCCCATGTTCATATGTGCCCTCATTGCTGAGAAAAATGATGTTTTAATATATGTAAATGAGCCTCTAGGAGCAACGGGGGCGTTACCATTACACCTAGAGGCTCTGCTCTCTCTGCAACTGCCACACCTTCTGCACTTTGACTGACAGGCTGTGCAAATGTGATCACACCTGGTCCTGTCAATCACTGTGCAGAGGGCTCGGCAGTTGCAGAGAGAGCAGAGCCTCTAGGTGTAATGGTAACGCCCCCGTTGCTCCTAGAGGCTCATTTGCATATAATAAAACTTCATTTTCCTCAGCAATGTGGACACACATGAACACGGGACCAACACGGATGTCTTCAGCTACCAAGTGCACATGTAACAGGTCAGCCAGTGTCATAGGTACAAAACTGCTGACAGATGCCCTTTAAAAAATGTAAAATTTACTTTACTGCTGAGTGAATTAGACTGAAGATTTTCTGCGCAGCGGTCAGCAACGCACCTTACAATACAGAACTCCTTGTGGCGGTCCAGCCAGCAGGGTTTTGAATGCAGCTTTGGATGTGACTGGAGTATTAACAGGATTAGGAAGTAACAAAGGCGGCGTATGTATTTTTCAGTTTTTTTTTTCTCTTTTAGAAAGAGCGCCACTCTTGTCCATCGTCTGTGTCTGGTATTGCAGCTCAGACGTGCAGTGACCATCATACACACCTATGTATTATAGCGCGTCCTCTTGGCCGGAGCTCAGTCAGTCCACGGGGGTCGTTTTCAATTTAGCGCCGCTCATACGGAGTCTATCTAGACCTTGTTCTCATTCTCCTCTCCATTACCGGCAGACACCTGCCAGCGAGATCCTTCACTCCTGTCTAAGATGTAAATGTGTGTGGTGGGGGGGGGAGATTATTGTTACCGCCGCCCGGTATCAGCCGGAGACTCGGGGCCGTTCTGACTATAATACTCTGCAGGTGTAGAGAGGAGATTAGCGGCGTCCATCTCTCCGCGCTGTGTCCGGAGGGAATGTGACAGTAAACACTTCCATGAATACTAAGGAGTCGTGTCACTTTCCTCGGATGAATTGAGCGCTTCTTCCCGGCTTTAGGTGTCATCCTATGGAGACACGTGACCACCCTGGCGAGGACCCCAGAATCCTCCCCACTGCGATTTTTATCTTTAAGTAATGGGACCAATCTCCTGAATGCAAAGAAAAAAAAAATGACTTTACATCAATAATTTACTAGTTAATTACTTCATAATGAATTTTTCATTGGGATGCCTCGAAACGCACCAACCTACTGGCTGATGGAGAGGGACTGGCAGAGCCGCGCGCCAGCGGAGTGACAGGTCTATGCGTAAGCCGTGATATAAACTCAGGAGAGAGGTCTGCAAGGAAGGGGAAGGCGTCCCGTCCAGCTGAGGAGCATGTAGCTGTTCATATGTACGTGCACTGATTGCCAGGACATAAAGGCCTCATGGCCACGAACATATTATGTTTCCGTGTCCGTTTTTTTTTTTACAGATAGCATGCGGACCAATTCAGTTCAGTGGGTCCGCAAAAATTGCTGACAACACGCCGCGTGATATCCATATGTCCGTTCCGTAGCCCCACAAAAAAGAGAGAACGTGTCCTATTCTTGTCCGACAGGGATAGGCTTTGTTACAATGGATCCACACAAAAAAAAAAATGGATGCCATATGGACGGCATCTGTTTTTTTTTTTTTTTTTTTGTGGATCCCCAATTTGCAGACTGCAAAACACATACGGTCGTGTGCATGTAGGCTAAAGACGATGTCCAGGGTTAGATAAAACATGGCTGCTTCCTTTTAAAAAACAGCGCCACATCTGTCCACAGGTTATGTGTGGTATTACAGCTCCGCTCCGTTCACTTCAACTCATAGACGGGTGCAATGCTGTTTCTGGAAGAAAGCAGCCATATTTTTCTAATCTTGGACAACCCCTTAAAGGGATTCGCCAGGATTTTACTATTGATAACCTTTCCTCAGGATAGGTCATCAGTATCTGATCGTTGAGTGGCCAACACCCAGGACCCCCACTCCCGTGATCGCCGGGTTCTTCTCTTAGCTTTTTCTAGGCCAGTGACGTCACGTTCATCGGTCACGTGGCCTAGGAGCAGCTCAGCCCCATTCAAGTGAATGAGGCTGAGCTCGATACCAAGCACAGCCTCTATACAATGTACGGCGCTGTGCTTGGTGAGCTGCGAGAAGGTAGCGGTGCTCACAAGAGCGCAAGTGCCTTCTCAAACAGCTGATCGGCGGGGGTCCCGGGTGTCTAACCCTCCACTGATCAGATACTGATGACCTATCCTGAGAATAGGTCATCAGCAGTAAAATCCTTGAAAACCCCTTTAAATCCACTGACTTGAAGTGAAGCTTCTTGAAGTTGACGTGTTGGAAGTGGGATATAAAGACAAGCGTAAGGATCTGAGCGGCTTTGATAAGAGACAAATTGTGATGGCTGTACAAGTGGGTCAGAGCACGTCTAAAATGGCAGGTCTTGAGGAAAGTGTTCCTGGCGTGAAGTGGTTAGCACCTTCCAAAAGTGGTCCCAAGGAAGGACAAGTGAAACAGAAACAGAGTTGGGTCCTGTTTATACAGCGTTTTTTCTCTCATGGAATTTCGGCGCGGACTCTGGTGCTGAAATGCCGCCAGCAGCCACGTCTTTTCTACTGTCTCTGAAGATCACAGAGCGGAGGTTTAAAGCTGAGAAGGGACATGCCCCTTGTTGGCACAGCCGCTCCGTGACTTTCAGTGCTGCCTCCCTTTGAAATTAAAGAAGAACTCCTGCAAAAATTTTTATTCTCTGACCTGTTAGAAAGGTGCATGATGTAATCTTTAGTGAATGTCATTTTCTTATCAGAGGCTGAAATTGTGAGTTATCCCCTCTCTTCTTATTGTAGCTGGGTCATGTGACCAACTCCCTGACCTCCAACTGACCCAGGACAGGAAGCCAGTCACTGCTCTATTCATTCCTATAAGACTTAAAGTGAGGCTCCCATAGGAATACATAGAGAATTAGACCTCCTGTCCACACATAAGTTGCTGTGTGAGTTGGTGGGTCTAATTGCTGGTCACATGACACAGATAAGAAACTTCAGGGAGATATAACTCAAAAATTCAGCTACTGGTAAGAAAATGACATTCACTACAGATTACATCATGTACATTTCTAGCAGGACATGGAATAAAAATTTTTGCGGGAGTTCTTCTTTAATGAAGGGCAGAAAGGACAGGGCTGCCTGTGTGGGGTCCGCGCTAAAATTCATCTGGAAAAACACAGTGTGAACGGGCCCTTATAGGCACCCAAGGCTTATTGACTTGTATGAGTGGCAAAGGCTAGTCCCATCCCACAGAAGAGCTACTGCAGCTCAAATTGCTGAAAAGTTACCGCAAGTCCCCTTTAGAAGTCATGAAGAGTTAATGGCTCAATGTTAATACGTTTGTCTGCCAGAAATTCTAACCTATGCCGGCTGTGAGCTGCTGTGGATGTAAAGTATAATTCACACCAGTTTCTGGTAGTCCGTGGCTGACCCTATCATGCATGATGAACGTAGATTTTTATGGTGTGCGGCCGATGCTCCACTCCACAGTGTCTCCATTCTGCTGTGTAAAAATGGATTTTGCTTTTTTTTTTTATTCCACCCTGGTGTGTTGAATGGTGTGAATTTTGGCACTGATTTTTCTGCAGCCAATTCTCTGTGTGTGAAGTTCAAAGCTAAAATCTCTCAGCACACCTTGCTTGTTCAGTATCTGTACAGGGCACTTTAAGTATTGTGGGGGGAAAAGGTTTTGAACAGTCACGGGGTGTAAAAAAAGATCCATTTTGTGTGTCCACTGTTTGAATGGAGCAGTGGTCGAGCATGAGCATTGCTGCGTCATTCTTTTTTATGTAACTGCTGGCTGTTTCCAGCTCTGCCATAGAAATGAATGGAGTGGCTCCACCGCATCTCCTTTCATGCGTGGTGGGCATGGGGGCCCCTGTTCTCATGATCAGTGGGAGCCCCAGTAATCGAACCCCACAGCCAAAATCTTCTAAAACTGGGATCAGCATATAATCTGTAGTGATTGTCATCTTCTTATCAGGGACTCTAATTGAGAGTTATCTACTCTCTTCTTATTGTAGCTGGGTCATGTGACCAACTCCGTGACCTCCAACTGACCCAGGACAGGAAGCCAGTCACTGCTCTATTCATTCCTATGAGACTGAAAGTGAGGCTCCCATAGGAATGCATTAGTCTTCCTGTCCACACATAAGGTGCTGTGTGAGTTGATGGGTCTGATTCCTAGTCACATGACACAGATGAGAAGCATCAGGGAGATATAACTCAAAAATGGAGCCACTGGTAAGAAAATAACATTCACTACAGATTACATCATGTACATTTCTAGCAGGACATGGAATAAAATTTTTTGCGGGAGTTCTTCTTTAAGTGTGCATGCTGGGTGTTGTAGCCGAAGGTTGCTGATCCCTGTTCTAAAAATTCCCCCAAAATGCAGCAGATCCTCTTTAACCACTTCCCGTCCGCCCGTTGACTATAAACGTCCGGGAAGTGGTTATCTATCTCTGAATGGACGTTTCTGAACGTCCATTCAGAGATAGCAGCTGCACGCTAATCGTGCAGCTGCACAGTGGGGTACCTGCTGTCAGTGACAGCAGGGTACCCCAAAGAGAAGGCAGGGACCGTTCCCAGGGGTCCCTGCCTTCTAGATCGCTGTATACACAGCGCTCACCGAGCTATTGTGCTTCCTGTTCCGGCCCGGCGGTCATGTGATCGCCGGGGCCGGGAGAGTGCAGGAGCTGCCGGGTCTCTCATAGACCCGATCAGCCCTGCACTGAGGCTGTACAGCATAGTATTATGCTGTACAGCCTCTCTGGGGATGTATTTCCCCTGTAACTGGGGCTACTATGTCAGCCCCAGTTACAGGAGAAATCAAGTGTAAAAAAAAAAAAAAAAAAAAAAGTGAAGTTAAATGTCCCCCTGAGGTCTTGTATGACCTTATGGGGGACACAAAGTGTAAAAAAAAAAAAAAAAATAGAGTATTATATAAAAAAAAATCACACATATATATATATAAAATAATTTCCCCCCAAAATATTTCATTAAAAAAAGTTACAAATAAAAATAAATAAGATAGACATATTTGGTATCACCGCGTCCGAAACGACCGGCTCTATAAAAATATCACATGATCTACCCCATCAAGTGAACTGCGTAAAAAAAAATCTAATAAAAAATTATGCCAAAACAGCTTTTTTTGTCGCATCACCTACCAAAAAACATATCAATCAAAAAAATCATAAATACAATCAAAAAGTTGTATGCATCCCAAAATGGTAGCAATAAAAACATCACCTCAACCCCCAATAAATGAGCCCCCACACAAGATTATAGCCCGAAAAATGAAAAAAATATGGCTCTTAAAAAATTGCAACAAAAATTGCAAAAAAGAGCATTCTTCTAAAAATGCTCTTATTGTGTAAAACGTAAAAAAAAAAAAAAATAGACATATTTGGTATCGTTGCGTCCGTAACAACTGGCTCTACAAAAATATCACATGATCTACCCCATCAAGTGAACAGTGTAAAAAAAAAATATAGAAAAATGCCCCTAAACTCCTTTTTTTTTTTTTTAGTTAACCTCCCAAAAATTAGATTAAAAAGTGATCAGAAAGCCGGATGTACCCCAAAATGGTGCCAATAAAAAGCACAGCTTGTCCCGCAAAAAATAAGACCTCACGCAGCTCAGTCCACAAAAAAATTAAAAAGGTATCACTCTTACAAACCATGACAAAAAATTCCATGTTAGAAAATGCAGATGCTGCTCCTTCCCTTCTGAGCCCTGGCGTATCCCCAAATAACAGTTTACGACCACATGTGGGGTGTTTCTGCAAACTGCAGAATCGGGGTAATAAATATTGAGTTTTGTTTTGTTGTTAACCCTTGATGTCTTACAGGAAAAAAAATGATTAAAATGGAAAATGTGCAAAAAAAGTAAAATTTTGAAATTTCACATCTATTTTGCTTTAATTCCTGTGGAATACTTTAAAGGGTTAACAAAATTTCTAAAACCAGTTTTGAATAGTTTGAGGGATGTAGTTTCTAAAATAAGGTCATTTATGGGTGGTTTTTATCACGTAAGCCTCAAAAACTGACTTCAGAACTGAACTGGTCCTTAAAAAAGTTGATTTTGCAAAAATTGTTTCTAAAATTCTAAACCTTCTACTGTCCTAAAAAAATAAAATGACACTACCAAAATGATGCCAACATAAAGTAGACATATGGGGAATGTAAATTAAAAAGGATTTTATGGGGCATCACTATCTGTCTTAAAAGCAGAGAGATTGAAATTTAGAAAACAGTGAATTTTTTTACAAATTTTCGTTAACTTTTGGATTTTTTTATAAATAAAATTAAAACTTATCGACTCAAATTTACCATTAATTTGAAGTACAATGTGTCACGAGAAAACAATCTCAGAATCGCTTGGATAAGTAAAAGCGTTCCAAAGTTATTACCACATGAAGTGACACATGTCAGATTTGCAAAATTAGGCCTGGTCAGGAAGGGGGTAAATGGCCCGGATGGGAAGTGGTTAAGTATATATATATCTCCACTTTCTTTAAATTAAAGGATTTTTTATGTTTTGCTGTAAATTAATTCTGTATATAAACCACAGATCTGCATAACGCAGTATACAGTATACCCCTACAATAGAGCAGTACTCGCTCTAGATCCCTCTGCTTGTCGCTGGCTCTTCTCCAGTCCGGCCACTAGAGGGAGCGCTTGTCTCAGCGTCTTCCCTCTCTGAATTGACCAATGCTCGGCTGTGCAGATGCACATATGGCTGAATATTATCTTTTTATAGTTACAATTATGAGCAATTGGAGGAAATGACAGCTGAATTATACACTGCTCATTTTATTTGTTTTACTTTTACATTCTAAATTTGTGCAAATGCAAACATGAAATTAACATGAGGCGTTTTGACGGCAGCGCTCACCTTGGACTATTCCCAGCACAGCCACATACACAATTACATGCTGCTTACCTCCGTATAGCAGTCATGTCATCTATTTTACTTGTCAGATTTCTGAAAGGCATAAAGGAGCAGCCGCCGCCACCGGCTGAATCACCGCTTGCTTAGAGACTGATTTAGCCTTCCCAGGTAGAACGTGTCCACCAAATTGCAAATGGCATTTTATTCCTTCTTGGGTTTGCTATGCCTTTAACTTGATTGAGGAAAGGAAAACCTGGAAGCGGGCAAGAACAGGTCATGGCTGGCGCCCGAATTACATTGTACTGCGTCCTATGAGAGCGCCTTGTGCATGGTGCCCACAGCAGGTACTCTGTGAGCATTGCACCTGCTGAATTACACCATGGTTGGTATATTGCCCTCATCATTAGATCCTGCGCAAAGAAATACCCCGATAGCGTCAGCTACTGTCCTGTGGTCTGGGCCCAGAAGGGGTGACGGCCTCAACATGATGTCCTGTGCAAAGAAATACCCCCATAGTGGCATCTACTGTCCTGTGGTCTGGGCCCAGAAGGGGTGACGGCCTCAACATGCATTGTAGTGTGGTATAGCAATCAGCTAGGGTGTGCGGTATCCCAGGGGGTCAGCACTCCAGCTGTTGTGAAACTACAACTCCCAGCCAGCACACATGCCCAGCTCTTCTTGAATTTCCCATAGCAGTGAATGCAGCTTACTGGCAGTTGTAGTGCCAGAATTTTCTGACCCGTGATGTGGCTGCTGCCCCTATCCTAGTCCCGGTGCAGCAGTGGGGTGGGGGCACTACACCAGCTTTTTCACTGATTTTTTTATTTTTATTTTTTGCTGTATTTCAGCCCTATCCTGCCAGCCTGAAGCATTCAATAAAGGCAAAAAATAAGAAATAGAAATCCAAGGCATTGCTACTGTAAAAAATAAGTTACTATTTATTCTTGGTAGGTGTTTAGGGAGCGTCACGCTTCCTTCCTCGGGCACATGACCGTAGCCTGAAAGCATGGGCCACCTTCCAGTATGAGGTGGAGGCTAATACTCCTGTAATGGTGACGGTGCAGCAGCAACCTGGTTTTACACTGTGATGTTTTGCACTATTATCCTCCTTGTGAGGAGCAGAGATTTCTGATCTGCAGGTTCGGAGGCAATCTCACCCATTTTTGTCATGAAATTTGTTTATTTTTTTTTATCCATTTGTGTCAAATTCCTTAACAAACATTTCCACCTCTGCAACAACAGTACCGGGAGTGTCAGGAGCTGCTGAGCCTGTACCAGAAGTACCTGTCTGAGCAGCAGGAGAAGCTGAACCTGTCCGTGACGGAGCTGAGCGCCCAGCAGGTGAGCCGCTCTGCAGAGCATTGCACAGTCGCTCAGGTCTGCAGGCTTCGCCACCCTCAGAGATGAGCGGAGGCCTGTACTCAGTAACACACAGCAGGGTCGGGGGGAGCCCGTTGTTTGTTTTCTAATGAAGAGCAATTAGCGCACTGTATATCCTCTAATACAGTCGAAAGGACATTTTAATGGTTGAATCAATTATGCAAATCGTCTCGCCTCTGCGGAGGTGCAGATAATGTGTGTTGGACACACGGCGAAGTCTATACAAATGCTGAGAGAGGACGCAAGGGAAGGGGTTTCGGCTACAAAACTCGTGCCGCTTATGCCAAGGAGTCTTTTAAAGTGACGGCACCAAATGGTCGTTTTACCGGGTGCCAACAACCTAGTAATGGAGAATGTTATCAGTCTGGAGATATGGACTTTCTGGGTGGTTTTCCCGCTTTTTTTTTTTTTAGCATTTACCTAGTAATTCTCAGTGAAGTGCAAGAACTAGCAACCATATTACTACCCCTCTGGGGCTGAAGAGAGAGTGCTGGCGGCATGTAGTGATTTAAGGTCTCCAGAACAGCTGCAGCCTGAACAAACAGAAGATCGTTCATTAGAGGGAGTCTAAAGGACAATGCAGAGGTCCCCAATCCTGTATACTGTACTGCTACATAAGCTATTACTAAGAATAATGGATACGCTGTTGTGTATGTGCTTTGTTTATTCCATATATATATATACAGTACAAACCAAAAGTTTGGACACACCTTCTCATTCAAAGAGTTTTCTGTATTTTCATGACTAGGAAAATTGTAGATTCACACTGAAGGCATCAGAACTATGAATTAACACATGTGGAATTATATACTTAACAAAAAAGTGTGAAACAACTGTAAATATGTCTTATATTCTAGGTTCTTCAAAGTAGCCACCTTTTGCTTTGATTACTGCTTTGCGCACTCTTGGCTTTCTCTTGATGAGCTTCAAGAGGTAGTCACCTGAAATGGTATTCCAACAGTCTTGAAGGAGTTCCCAGAGATGCTTTGCACTTGTTGGCCCTTTTGCCTTCACTCTGCGGTCCAGCTCACCCCAAACCATCTCGATTGGGTTCAGGTCTGGTGACTGTGGAGGCCAGGTCATCTGGTGTAGCTCCCCATCACTCTCTTTCTTGGTCAAATAGCCCTTACACAGCCTGGAGGTGTGTTTGGGGTCATTGTCCTGTTGATAAATAAATGATGGTCCAACTAAACGCAAACCGGATGGAATAGCATGCCGCTGCAAGATGCTGTGGTAGCCATGCTGGTTCAGTATGCCTTCAATTTTGACTAAATCCCCAACAGTGTCACCAGCAAAGCACCCCCACACCATCACACCTCCTCCTCCATGCTTCACGGTGGGAACCAGGCATGTAGAGTCCATCCGTTCACCTTTTCTGCGTCGCACAAAGACACGGTGGTTGGAACCAAAGATCTCAAATTTGGACTCATCAGACCAAAGCACAGATTTCCACTGGTCTAATGTCCATTCCTTGTGTTCTTTAGCCCAAACAAGTCTCTTCTGCTTGTTGCCTGTCCTTAGCAGTGGTTTCCTAGCAGCTATTTTACCATGAAGGCCTGCTGCACACAGTCTCCTCTTAACAGTTGTTGTAGAGATGTGTCTGCTGCTAGAACTCTGTGTGGCATTGACCTGGTCTCTAATCTGAGCTGCTGTTAACCTGCGATTTCTGAGGCTGGTGACTCGGATGAACTTATCCTCCGCAGCAGAGGTGACTCTTGGTCTTCTTTTCCTGGGGCAGTCCTCATGTGAGCCAGTTTCTTTGTAGCGCTTGATGGTTTTAGCGACTGCACTTGGGGACACTTTCAAAGTTTTTACCAATTTTTCGGACTGACTGACCTTCATTTCTTAAAGTAATGATGGCCACTCGTTTTTCTTTACTTGGCTGCTTTTTTTCTTGCCATAATACAAATTCTAACAGTCTATTCAGTAGGACTATCAGCTGTGTATCCACCTGACTTCTGCCCAACACAACTCATGGTCCCAACCCCATTTATAAGGCAAGAAATCCCACTTATTAAACCTGACAGGGCACACCTGTGAAGTGAAAACCATTTCAGGTGACTACCTCTTGAAGCTCATCAAGAGAATGCCAAGAGTGTGCAAAGCAGTAATCAAAGCAAAAGCTGGCTACTTTGAAGAACCTAGAATATAAGACATATTTTCAGTTGTTTCACACTTTTTTGTTAAGTATATAATTCCACATGTGTTAATTCATAGTTTTGATGCATTCAGTGTGAATCTACAATTTTCATAGTCATGAAAATACAGAAAACTCTTTGAATGAGAAGGTGTGTCCAAACTTTTGGTCTGTACTGTATATACACTTTTTCGCCCTATAAGACGTACCTGCCCATAAGATGCATCTAGGTTTTAGAGAAGGAAAATAAGAAAACAAATATTTTTCAGACCCCTAATGTTAAAGGGGTTTTCCGGGAGTTAAGTACTGATGACCTGTCCTCAGGATAGGTCAACAGTATCTGATCAGTGTGGATCCGACACCCAGGACCCCCAACGATCAGCTGTTTGAGAAGGTACCGGCGCTTCCATGAGCACCGTGGCCTTCTCTCAGCTTTTCCTAGGCTAGTGACGTCCCGTTCACTGGTCACGTGGCTTAGGAGCGGCTCAGCCCCATTCAAGTGAAGGGGACTGAGCGCGATACCAAGCACAGACACTGTACAATGTACACGGGAGTGCCGGTGCCTTCTCAAACAACTGATCTTTGGGGTCCTGGGTGTCGGACCCCCACCGATCAGATACTGATGGCCTAATCAGAGCAGACAAAAAAAAAATTAAATTAACTCAACTTACCTCTCCTTCTTCGGAAGCCGCCACTCCTGAGATCCAGCGTTTTGACTGGTCTTCCTGTCGCAATGTGCTCTGACCTGAAGTTGCACAGTGTGAGGTCACAGAGCGCTGAAATCCTCATGCTGTGCGCAGTGGAAGACCAGAAAGTGGTGAGTACAGAGCCCGTACAAGGAGCACTGCATTCACCGCTCACCAGTCCTCGTGTAATAATGAGCGCTTCCATGATGGAACTTGAAGCGCTCATTAGTATTTTCCCCATAAGACGCACTGACATTTTCCCCCCACTTTGGAGACATGCACTTTTCTGTATAAACAGTTCAGCACGGTGTTTGCTTTATGGAAATGTACTGAATTGGATTAATTATGAAAACACATTCCAGTGAGTACAATCTGTAGGAAAAGTTGGTATCTAGCCAGAGAGACACCAATGAGTGACTGGGGAGATGCACACTCCGTCTTATCTATGTGTAGTGTTGCTTTCCTTCCTTATGTAGACCCCTTGCAGAATAATACAGCTTTCATTAACTCACCCACACTCTAATGATAATGAGATGACTCTGCTGATCCTGTCCCCGTCTACACAGAGAAGCTGTCAAGATGCGGATAAAAGGAAATGTCAGCTCATTTTGTGAGCTCTATTGGCCGGTGTGAAAGCTGAATTATTGGCAATCACATGAAAGACTTGAACGCCAAAACCGTAAAAATATATTTCAAATAATATGTTGTATCCGAACTCATGAGAGTTTGTAAAATGAAAGTGTTTGTAATAAATCTTATAATTATTTAAAAAAAAAAAAAATCTATATATTATCGGTTAAATCTCCCGATGTTTGCCTTGCTGCAGTGATACATGTGGTGTACATGCACGTGCCAATGCAGCTGGGCTATGACTCTTTTTATAACCGTTCTGTCCTCTTCACACCCCTTTATTATTTTACAATTGACGTGACTGCTGGCATAGCTCCTGACAAACACGCTGAATGGGTCTTTACAGTTTCATTGCACGACAGAGGCCAAAGGAGCGTACTTTAGGCTTATGTGAGGCTGGTGCATGTCGACTACGCTGTTCAATCCCCATGGAGGTCTAAAAACACGTTTTTAAAGGATGCCATTATAGCCTATGGGTAAAGGAATGGCGCTCGTCATCCGTCACTGGCGTGTGTTAGCGGTTGGTTGTGAAGCTCCAGTGACGTGTCTATCCATACGCAGACTCTTATCACTGTGGGCACCGCTCCTCTAGCAGCACGCCCTCTCTCCTGGGAGCAGTTTGCGGAAGCTGCAGCCGCCTGCTCTTTCTCTTCTGCGGGTCCTATGCCAGTTAAGTGCGCATAGCAAGAGTCCCATCACTGCAGGGACTTCTTCTGACAAGTGTGCGGAGAAACACAGGAGTGAATCAGACAGGACGGAGTGAGTGGTCGTCCCTGAGCTATGCTGGTTCTGAGGCATTGGGGCTGCCCACTGTAGTGATCGCGCCCCTTACTGAGACCCCCGCCAATCAGATGTTTGAGTAGAGCAGCGTTGCTGCCTGCTCACAGTTTGCCATAGATCTCACTGCCGCTGTGTTTGGTATCGCAGCTCACTTGAATGAGACAGAGGTGCACTAGGCCGTGTCATGAACGTGACGTCATTGGCTTTGAGGACGCTGCGGTGCTCCCTGGAACGCCAATTCTCAAACAGTTGATTGACGGGGGATAGGTTATCAGTATGAAAGTCGAAAATTCCCTTTAAAATCAAGAAAACGCTGCACATCTCTAATTTATTTGGCGGATTTCACCGCACTGGACAGGAACCAGTTCTGTTCCTGCATTACAGAATCCCATTTGCTATGATGGGCCACCGTGACTCTGTCCTGCAGCGATGGCCTCCTGGCTTGGAGGGTTGGAGAATAGGGCATGTTCTGACCTGGAAGGGATTGTCCAGTCTTGTGTAAATGAACCCTAATCCTTGTATTTGGTAAAGATGTAGGGGGTCATCTGTCAAGACTGGCGTTAGTATGCCCATTTTGATATCCCCCCTGCGCTGCCAGAGGATTTGCTCAATTTATGATGAGGCACAGCCTGTGCGTTTGAATGAAATGTACGACAGCCATGGGGTAGATTTTAGTAATTAATGCCAAAAAAACTGGCGTAAATAATATTATGGGCCCATTCACACGACAGTCTGAATGGGTTCGCATCCATTCTGCAATTTTGCCTTCACTTCAATGGGCGACGTGCGATCTTGCCGAGCCGCGGCTCCGCAAGAAAATATAGAACATGTACTATTCTTGTCCACAACATCGGTGCCGACGATGTGTGTTCCGCATCTGTGATATTGCGGATCCGCATTTTTGCGGACCCGCAATATCACGGCCTCTTAATAGGACAGGCTCGATGGTCCCACCACTGCCACACCCTGGCGAGGGCGACGTAGAAATGCCACTTGTGCCTAGATTTAGGCGCCATGGCACCCAGGGTTTGCAACTTTTTTTATGCCAAAAAATTGGCATAGTCCTTCACCGAAATTTCTGTTTCATGTCACTGAATGGAAACAAGTCTGAAAATCTACTCCGACTCAGTCAGACTCCCGCAGCTGACGATGGAAAAAATTCTTCAGTGACCTTCATGGATGGAACGGCCAAGAGTGTCGCCACATATGAACACAAATGAAAACTGATGACGAGATGCAAATATCAGTAGATCTGAGCGCAAAATGTGCGTTTCCCCCTTGTATAAAGACCGCCATCAGACGGTAAAGCACAATGCCAACAGTCCTAAGCTAATGAGACGGCAGAGGCTTCACTCAGATTGTAAAGAACCCGCGTCTGGGAGCAGCAGGTCCCGGCCTTCCTCCTCCGCTAGCCGCATCCTCCCTAACAAACCAAGCATCTCCGAGGAAAGTGTAAATGTTCCTACTTCAATCTCATTTTAATGACACACTCGAGCCCGGGCCCCGAAATGTCATCCTCTGTATTGTAAAACCTTTACAAAGTTGAATAAAGCTTACACATAAGAGCAATCAGCGCTGATAGCAGCAGCAGGCGAAATATCAGTCTCCGGGAATAAATTTTAGATGAATCCGCTCTCCAGACGATTTGAATTTTAAATGTTTTTTAAAATGTGACATCTTCATAATGGCGAATACCGAGGAAAGAGCGAGAGAACAGTAAAACGTAAATTTTCTGCGTTTTATCTTTCCTCCTCTCCATCCCCTCTTTATTTATCTGTCTATCTCCCAATCATCACCTAGCTGACTGCAGAAGACACCAGCTAAACAAGAATTTACTGCGCCCGTGACCTATTACCAGAAAGCAGCCTAAAAGCTCTGAACTGGAGCAGACGCGTTTCTCCGAGGGGTTTTTGCTGTATGGTTTAAATACCTCCTGTATGGGGAAGGGGGGGTGAGTAGACCTGAACATTTGGAAAACTGCAGCGTTACGTTCCCCCAGAGCTATGATGATGATACTTGACGATATGGCGGCTGCTACTCTCCTTCTGTCCTTAATTAGGACCCTTTTTTTTTTTTGTTTAATTCATTGAAAATATTTTGTCCTTTTTTTACATTTTTTTTTAGCTTATTTTTAATATTTTATTTATTTTTTCTAGCAAAATAACCTGGCTACAGGAAAAGCTCAGGATGTTCTTGTGCTAGTTGTTGTATGTGTTCTGTTGGAGGGAAAAAGTTAAAGGGATTCTCCAGGCTTTTAAAAATAAAACCTGCTATCTTCAGTCCTGTGAAGGAAAGATATACTTTCATCAGTACTAACCCCTCCGTCATGATTCCGTCTCCGCTGCTCTTCTGCTCGGGTCCCGACCGGATGTGTTCTTGAGTCTTCCTGTTCAGGTGCACTGACGTGGCACGTCGCCGAGCAGTGGCTTGCCACTTGTGGACCTATCGCCGCTGAGGCCAGCTGTAACTTTGCACGTGACCCTGGCCAAGTTGACAGCTGGGGACCAGAAGTTCAGTGAATATAGCCCAGGAGCCAGTGAGTGGTGTGCATCAGGTATGCATTACTTCACAGGTTCTGCCAGCAGTCAGGTCCCCCCCAATCCTATATTAATGGCCTGTCTTGTGGAAAGACCATTAATATGGAACATCTGGAAACCCCCTTTAAATAGTCTTCATTGAGGGTTGTGTATAGGAAATCGGAGATGACTAAGGCCAGGTTCACATCTGCAGTACTGGTCAGTCTTTCTGTTCCAGTATAGGAAAAGAAGAAGAAGTGCAGCACTGGATCCAGCACATGACTGACACCAATGGCTCCTGTCGGATTACGCCATTCTGCTGCACATAACACAGCCACTTGCAACATTTTTTTATCCAGTCATTTTTCCCCGAATCTGCAACTGAGCCTCCTATCGAAATCTCTGCCATAGATGTCAACTTAACCATAAGCATTTAAAACCGCTTCTGTCATCTTTGCTTGGCAACTGGCACCCATCATTCAGCCATCCAGTGTGTTTATGGACCAGAATGTTTATTGCAAATAGTCCTTAATGGGGCTGTCCACTCATTTTATAGCTATGGCCTATCCTCAGAATAGGCTGTCGATATCGGATCTACACAGTGCAACCCCATGATTAGCTTTTTTCATTGTGTAGTGAATAGAGCTAGTAACTGCAGTACTGCCCCCATTCTGCGGGGGGTTGTTCTGCTGCCAATCTGATATTTCATGACCTAACCTGCGGATAGACTATCCGTATAAAAGAAGTCGCCAAACCTTTTAAATGGCCCTTTATACAATATAAATACTGAATTAAATTACAGTATAATATCCCAGCTCAAGAGTCTATCTTCCCCATCAATACCTTATGACTTTTTGGGTTGTATAGAAATCAGATGTCCCAAATGGTCTGCACTTTTCAATTAAAAGATTAACTGACTCAAAAATAACACAAACATTATCTCTCATGAAATTATAGTAGTAAATGTGGCGCTGTCCAGACCGGGTGTGATCTCTGCCGGCAGCGGCTACATCTGTGTTCAGTCATCAGCCACAGGGCTCCGCGTGGTTTTAATGAGCGGCTGTGCCAGTTTATTACATTTACTTGGGCATCTCATAACCCCTTGCAATTGCCATGAGTCATGGCGACTGACTGTGGCAGCAACTGCTTTGATGCTATCGGCAGAGAACAATAATTCTTCATTTGCGTAATGTCCTTGCACGGAGATGGAAGACGGCATAATGTGTATGTTTTCACTCTGTGGTGGAGAATGGGCCCCAGGGGTAACTTATGAAGACATTAGCCAAAGTAACAAGATTCAACTTTTCTCTTATAGTCTGATAGCTTTCAATTTTGGAGTCAGCTTATGGCAAATTGAGATTTTTTTTTAAATATTTGCTAAAAGGACCTTGCCCCTCTCGCCATGATGGCACCCATGTAAATGAAACAGCCCCTTTAACTATTTTGCTGCCCAGCAATTTTCCCAAATAGCACAAATAACACTAGAATTAAAGGATAAAGACATTCATCTTATCTATTTATATCGGGGATAGACAACCAGCAACCCACTGCCATTTGTTGTGACCCCATCCATCTGGTCACAGAAATGCTTGCCTGTGTCTGGTGGCTATGTGGCATGGAAGAAGGGGCAGGTAAGTAGTAATGGTGCAATGTGTGGCCATCTTTGGAATCCCCATATATTGGCCAAGTGGAGGTCTCCTGACCCCTGTGTGACACCCCCATAAAATAATAGATGAGGCAGAGAGGTTGGCATGTATTCATGCGGCTATCTTCATTAGAGTTTCATTATAGTTTGGAGACAATAGAGAGGGGCACATTCATGCATGGTCGCTTTCTTTCTTGAGTGTGACCAGAGGAGGTGGGTATCCTAGATATGAAACCTGCACGTATCAGACATTCAAGACATATACTTTCTATACCCATATATTTTCTTAAAGTAAACCCCTGGAACCGCGAAAATGCCTTCCAGCACTTTATAATCATGGACGCCTTCATGCAATTTTGCTGTAAAATGTTACAGGTTGGTGAGAGAAGTGAAAATGGTAAGAAAAGCTTCTGGGCTCACTAGAGGCGGGACAGGGGGAGAGCGAGAACACAGTGATTGGTAAGAAAGGTGATAAAAGTAAGAAAAGCTTCTATATATGGGGTCACTGCAGGTTGGACTGGGAGAGAAGTGACAAACACAGGGTGTGATTGGTAAGAGGGGTGATGACAGTAAGAAAAGTTCCTGTATTGGTTTCATGCAGGCTGGACGGAGTTAGAAATGACAGACACAGGCTGTGATTGCTAATAGGGGTGATGACAGCAAGAGAAGTTCCTGTATTACTCTCATGGGGTCACTGCAGCCTGGACTGGGAGAGAATTGACATACACATGCGGTGATTGGTAAGAGGGGTGATGACAGGAAACAAAGTTCCTGTATCACTCTCCTGGGGATACAGAAGGATGCACAGGGGGAGAGATGACTGATCTTTCTTCTTGATGTGACTTGCAGCTTCCCTCCTCCCATACAGACACACAGGGCCAGAAGATAAACTCTCCATACTGCTCCCCAACTTCACACAAGTATTGTGCCCAAATACTGTATTACAACTAGACTGTTGAGTCTGGTATTATTTGAAAGCTAAGATTCTGTACATATGATATATGGTAAAGATCTGATTCTAGCCACAGGAAGCGTTTAAAGCCATAAAACATGTGGTGTCATGTATTTAATGTTACTCTAATTGGGTGAAAATACATAGTAGAGGAATAATGTTATTTTTTTTTATCTGTAGCCCTTTATTTTTTGTTTGTTAAAGCTTCCCTGGTGGGGCTCACATGTCCTACTGCATTGTCTATTTAGAGAGTACAGCAGTGTGCACTGTGGCAGTTGACATAAATTCAAGTCAATTGATAGACATTTCATAGATATTTATAGTTTGCGGGAAGTGATGGGGTACAAATCCTTTCTGAGAGACCAGAAATTGACCAGGTAGATGCATACAAAGCCTTATCTGCGTAGACTTGGTCTCCAGCAGTGTGGTTACTGTATCTCATTAAGATATCTCATTCTGACCCAGTCTACACAGCTTAGCATATTTTACCCTGTCCCAGTCTGCCAAGTAGGGAAAAAAGTAGTTTTTCCCTGTAGCCACCACTAGATGGAGCTCACTGCATACTATTGCATTACTATGTTCAATACAAAACCAGTACTGGTGGCTGCAGACGAACTGAAATGTATTGTATATCGCTATGGATATGTAGGGGATTCGCAGCTCTGTATCCGAAAAAAAGCCTCAGTACTATAGGGATCTAGTAAAAAATCTGGACAATGGTTGGGGGTTCATTTTAACCTTTTATTTACGTAAAAGTAGAAAACCCCTTTAAAATCTTGGACGTACGACAGTAGCCATGAAGGGGCTAATATGCTGAGCCTAAATTCTCCTTCTCCGTACGTCTCACCTTCACTCCCCATCATGAAAGCTCCGGGGAGCTGTAAGTGAAGTGCATCCCATTTACATTATTGCTTGATGAGAGCTTTTCTATCACTTTAATTACTTATAGGAGTCACCAGCCGAACAAATACTTTAATTATTTGATTTTGACCCTGAGATGTTGCGGTGGAAACTTATCTGTATTTCCAGGGAGCTGCAATTTATCATGAGCCGTATAATGACTTTTAATAGATGCAGGAGGATTATAATTACAGGGTGTCCAGCTGTGATCGCTCGGCACCTCCATCACTTCTCAGTCGCCCCCTGAGCGGCCGCGGCCACATGAGATGAAAGAAGGCCCTTTTTTTTCCCTCTAATCGGCTGGTGGAAAGTTACACCTTGAGGACATAACTTTTAGATAAGATAAGAATCGGAATGTATAATGGGTGCAGCTTTGGTTTGAAGCTGTGCAGTTGCAGGGAATCCCGTAATGTAATGGTGAACTTTTATCATGTGTCGAAGAGGACATGAATTATTGAAAACTTTGCAAATTGAGCTAAAGCTATCAAAATAGTGCATGCAATGTGATAAATGTCACCTCTCATTTTACATGTGCCTCCTTCTGATGATCATTGACCCCGAATTGGCACTACATGGTATTTGTACGGCAAAGATGGTGGGAAATACTTGCACATTCAGTACCCCATGGTGGAGCTTGGGATCTAATCCTTTTCGTCTTGTCTCCACCTCAAGTTAGGTATCGCCCCCGCTACACCTTTCCATTGTATACTGGTTCCCGCTCAGTGCCCCACAGATTGGAGTATAACCCGCTCACTAGTACCAGTACATGGCCAAGAGAACGGAGCAGGCATAGTGGAGATTTGATGTCTCTGAAGGTCCTCAAGCCGAATTAGAGGGGTCTGACAGCACAAGTCTGCCTTTTGTCATGCTTGAGCTGTACACACTCACCGAATTTTAAACACGTAAACGTAATTCCCAGACAACTCCTTTAAGTAAAAGTTTTCCATTAAAACTTTTTTTGATTGCATGAACCTAAAAAATAGATATTTGGTATGTATATGATGTCACTCCTGACATGACTGCTTCAGTAAATAATCGTGTACCCACACGGTAAGTGGTGTCCCTTGTTAATAAGATCATCTCTAAGGCCTCATTTATTTTGCAAATCGCAACACTGACACCTGCCATGTGCATCCAGCATTTTCCTAATAGAACTGCCTATTTTTGTCTGTAAAATGGAACACATGTTCTATAATTTGTGGAAAGGTTGCAGACAGCACACAGATCTTGAGGATAGGTCATCAGTATAGAAAAAGCGGACAACCTCTTTAAGTACCATCTCCAATTTGGGGCTAATTTGCTTTCAACCCTTTAAATGGATTTTCCTTCCTTATTTTCTGTTCCCTTAGAGGCTATGCGCATGTTCGGAGGTATTTCTTTTATGATTGCATTTTACTCCTTTTTGACTAACAACCTTTTTTTTTATTTGGCCTTTAAAAAAAAAAATCTTTGTCACAAAGAGTTAACTGTTTTTCTAACTATGTGACTGGTACTTTCACTTCGTGCCGGTCATCTAATAACCCTTATCTCTAAACTACTGAGAGATCATAACGACTTATTTACCTAAGATAAGAACTGAGCTTTAATATGTGTTTATAGTGTCAGAGAACAGATATAAGGAGTCTGTCTGCTCCTTATATCAGATATAAGGAGTTCTGTCACAAAGGGTTAACTGTTTTTCTAACTATGTGACTGGTACTGTCACTTTGTGCCGGTCATCTAATAACCCTGATCTCTAAACTACTGAGAGATCATAACGACGTATTTACCTAAGATAAGAACTGAGCTTTAATATGTGTTTATAGTGTCAGAGAACAGATAAAAGGAGTCTGTCTGCTCCTGGTCTGACGGAAAAGACAGAAAATCCAAAGGGTGCTACTAGAGCATCTCAGCTCCGTACAGAAAAAAGGACGCCATATTTTTAATAAAGACCAATTGAAGAAATTATTTTAAGCTCACAATGAGTACAATGCAATAATTTTAAAAAAATTGCCCCCAAAGGTGTACATAGCCTTTAAAGCTCAAAACTGTGTAAAATGAATTAGTCACCTTATCGATCCCCCAACGCTCCTGGTCTCCCACCAGTCTCTTTTCTGGCCCCTCTTAAAGAGGACCTTTCACGGATTTGAATTACTGTAGATAAATACCTCTTGTCCCGGGGTACCCCCCGCTGATGCTGCCACTCTGCCTAGTTTTTTAAAATACAGCTCCTACTCCCCGCTGTGCCCGCCTGTAGTTTTCGCGCATCGGTACAGGGAGGAGGAGACGCCGGCATTTCTCAATGGGCGTCTCCTTCTCCCTGGCTGTGCCGCGATCCAATCACAGCGGAGAGCGTCACAGCCAGGGAGAAGGTGAGGTTTTTTTTTTCTCCCTGGCTGTGACGCTCTCCGCTGTGATTGGATCGCGGCACAGCCAGGGAGAAGGAGACGCCCATTGAGAAATGCCGGCGTCTCCTCCTCCCTGTACCGATGCGCGAAAACTACAGGCGGGCACAGCGGGGAGTAGGAGCTGTATTTTAAAAAACTAGGCAGAGTGGCAGCATCAGCGGGGGTACCCCGGGACAAGAGGTATTTATCTACAGTAATTCAAAACCGTGAAAGGTCCTCTTTAACACAGAGGAAATGACTGCTCAGCCAATCACTGTAGTAAATGTAGTGAGAACCGCATGTATGTGCAGCTCTATTCCCTGCCTGCAGCCACTGGGACCTTATCAAACATACCGTATGTCATATTTTGCAGAAATGGCGTAAATGTACGATATGTGATGCCACTGCCTTTTTAAAGGTACTTATGGCTGGTACCTCCCATCCCCTCTATTAGACGTATAGCTTTGGAGGATCCCGCCCCGTCCATGTGTTACACGGCTGTTTTCTGTCTGTGGTACCTGCCGGCGGTTCCATGTCTAGATGCAGAATCTATGTAAAGTTATTCTGCTTCCCTTCCTCCTCCCCCCTCCTTGCGTCTTCTGCTCTCCTCTTTAAGAAGCTCCTTGCTAATAACCTTAATCATTTTATTTTGGATACAGGGAGCAGGAGCTGTGCACTGTTCCCGGAGGGACGCCTAAGAACTTATTAAAACATTGCAAGTGTTTTCCTTCTCGCTGTCTGTTCCAGCAGCAGCCTCGGAGCTTAAAGCCGAGCAGAGCAAAGCCCCAGGGCCCATTAGCTTTAACTTGTTTACCGCACTGATATCTATATGTTAAACGACAGGAGAGTTCAAGTTATTGAATAATTTAAAATTCTGCTCTAATTGGTGTCATATGACCTGGAAAAGGCCATGGATGACGCCGCGAGCATGCTGCGAAACACTCCTGAATAATTCATCGGCGTGATCATTCATTTGCCGCCGCGTCTTGTTAAGAGACAGAAGTTTGTATGTAATAAAGGATAATGCAACACCTGTAAGTATTTAGTTCAGAAACTCGAAGGTAATCTACCTTGATGATCGCCTCGCGAAAGACGCCAGTGTGCACCACGTAATTATACCGGGGAGATTGCGGGCCATTTATACGGAGCGGGACGTTGGCACCGTTATTGTGCAGCTGTTACAGAACACATTCCGCTTCTGCGGGTTCTGCCCTTCATATAGATGTACAGTATGACACCGCCACAGCAGCCTCCGGAGGGTGATCACTACCTGCGCTGCGTCTTAAAGAGGAACCCACACCTTACTGCTGGAAGGCTATCTGTCCGATCTTATGGGAAACGGTGCTCTTAAAGGAACACTACTAGACGTGAAGAAGGAACGTGAGCAGGAGGAAGACTTGGCACAGCGTTGAACAGCCTGTTGGATATTCTGAAAAAGTAGATATTTTGGGTCAGGTGTAAATCTCCTGACGCCTCGTATTTTCAGTAGACAGGTGACTTAGTTTAAGGGCATTGCTTGGCATTCCTGCTGTCTATCTGCAGTCAGTGGGGAAGGGCTACTGCTTGAGCCAGTTGCCTTACAGCCATAGACAGGTCTAATTTGAGGTTTGAGCAGAGGGAGATACTGGCCGCTCTCCTAATATAAGTACGTTTTCAGTAGATTGAGAGAACAGAAGAGTAGTAAGCAAGGAAATGGAGGATTTTTTTTTTTTCTTGGTGTTCCTGTAAAGGCCATCTATCAGCAGATTTGTCCCTATGACACTGGCTGACCTGTTACATGTGCACTTGTCAGCTGAAGACATCTGTGTTGGTCCCATGTTCATATGTGTCCGCATTGCAAATATATATAAATGAGCCACTAGAAGCAACGGGGGCGTTTCCATTACACCTAAAGGCTCTGCTCTCTCTGCAATGGTAACGCCCCTGTTGCTCCTAGAGGCTCATTTGCATATATTAAAACAACATGTTTCTCAGCAATGCGGACAGATATGAACATGGGACCAACACAGATGTCTTCAGCTGCCAAGTGCACATGTAACAGGTCAGCCAGTGTCATAGGTACAGATCTGCTGACAGTTGCCCTTTAACATAAGAAGAAGAATTATTATTTTTTTTTTTTTATCCCATAACAGGTATAGCATAAGGGCTCATGCACATGAACGTATTTTCTTCCGTGTCCGTTCCGTTTTTTTGTGGTCCGTATGCGGAACCATTCACTTCAATGGGGCCAAAAAAAACCCCTGAAACGACTCATTATGCATTCCGTTTCCGTATGCCCATGAAGATGTCCTATTATTGTCCGCATTACAGACAAGGATAGGACTGTTCTATGAGGGAGGGACCAGCTGTTCCACTCAGCAAAATACGGAATGCACACAGCTGGTTTCCGTGTTTTGCAGATCCGCAATTTATGGACTGCAAAACGCCGAACTGTCTTGTGCATGATCCCTAAGGCTGTACCAGGTTTGATCACATCACACTATGCTTACGGTATATGTCAAGGCATATGCTAGTATGTATGCCGTGACATATGTCGGCCATTGGCCACAATGTGAATCTAATATATAAAGCTGAGTATATGTATGTATGTAGAGTACAGACCAAAAGTTTGGACACACCTTCTCATTCAAAGAGTTTGTATTTTAATGACTATGAAATTTGTAGATTCACACTGAAGGCATCAAAACTATGAATTAACACATGTGGAATTATAGACTTAACAAAAAAGTGTGAAACAACTGAAAATATGTCTTATATTCTAGGTTCTTCAAAGTAATCACCTTTTGCTTTGATTACTGCTTTGCACACTCTTGGCATTCTCTTGATGAGCTTCAAGAGGTAGTCACCTGAAATGGTTTTCACTTCACAGGTGTGCCCTGTCAGGTTTAATAAGTGGGATTTCTTGCCTTATAAATGGGGTTGGGACCATGAGTTGTGTTGGGCAGAAGTCAGGTGGATACACAGCTGATAGTCCTACTGAATAGACTGTTAGAATTTGTATTATAGCAAGAAAAAAGCAGCTAAGTAAAGAAAAAAGAGTGGCCATCATTACTTTAAGAAATGAAGGTCAGTCAGTCCGAAAAATTGGGAAAGTGTCCCCAAGTGCAGTCGCAAAAACCATCAAGCGCTACAAAGAAACTGGCTGACATGAGGACTGCCCCAGGAAAAGAAGACCAAGAGTCACCTCTGCTGCGGAGGATAAGTTCATCCGAGTCACCAGCCTCAGAAATCGCAGGTTATCAGCAGCTCAGATTAGAGACCAGGTCAATGCCACACAGAGTTCTAGCAGCAGACACATCTCTACAACAACTGTTAAGAGGAGACTGTGTGCAGCAGGCCTTCATGGTAAAATAGCTGCTAGGAAACCACTGCTAAGGACAGGCAACAATGAGTCCAAATTTGAGATCTTTGGTTCCAACCACTGTGTCTTTGTGCGACGCAGAAAAGGTGAACGGATGGACTCTACATGCCTGGTTCCCACCGTGAAGCATGGAGGAGGAGGTGTGATGGTGTGGGGGTGCTTTGCTGGTGACACTGTTGGGGATTTATTCAAAATTGAAGGCATACTGAACCAGCATGGCTACCACAGCATCTTGCAGCGGCATGCTATTCCATCCGCTTTGTGTTTAGTTGGACCATCATTTATTTATCAACAAGACAATGACCCCAAACACACCTCCAGGCTGTGTAAGGGCTATTTAACCAAGAAGGAGAGTGATGGGGTGCTACGCCAGATGACCTGGCCTCCACAGTCACCAGACCTGAACCCAATCGAGATGGTTTGGGGTGAGCTGGACCGCAGACTGAAGGCAAAAGGGCCAACAAGTTCTAAGCATCTCTGGGAACTCCTTCAAGACTGTTGGAATACCATTTCAGGTGACTACCTCTTGAAGCTCATCAAGAGAATGCCAAGAGTGTGCAAAGCATTAATCAAAGAAAAAGGTGGCTACTTTGAAGAACCTAGAATATAAGACATATTTTCAGTTGTTTCACACTTTTTTGTTAAGTATATAATTCCACATGTGTTAATTCATAGTTTTGATGCCTTCAGTGTGAATCTACAATTTTCATAGTCATGAAAATACAGAAAACTCTTGAATGAGAAGGTGTGTCCAAACTTTTGGTCTGTACTGTACGTAAAAATAACCTGACAAATTTTTGTATTGCATGTATATTGTCGTAATACTTGATGTATTGATGATTGTATAGTAATGCTTTTTATGGGATAAACCCATGTACTGGCGGGAGAGTTGGTGGTCGTGTAGTATATGCAATGACCAGAGCATCTCCTGCTGCTGTCCTGATGATATAATCCTAATCTTAATTTCTTTTTATTCCCTAATAAAGGTCCCTAAAACCTCAAGACCCACAGCGAGTGAGCTCAACGGTTCTTATATCGGCCAGCAGAACCACAAACCCAGTAGTGAAAGTGGCAGCTTACACCCCATTGTACATGATCCCAAGCCAGTATGCAGAAGTGACCCCGCACCCAGAACCGGTTATCAGTGCCTCCCCAATAGATGCTCTCCCGAAAACCGTCTTCAGAATAAGTGTCCTGGTGCACGGCTACCTCACACACATTACACAGACTACTCCTGCAGCCATTACTGCGGCAGTGCCTTAAAGCAACCGGTATCCCATTGCTGCTTACACCCCACCCTACATGATACCGTAGAAGGAATCCCCGCTGATTTGTCAGTACCACGACCTCCAGAAAACTGCTCAGTCTCCAGATGCTCCACCATGTCTGGCATAAGCAATGGCGAACAAGCAAAAGGGAAGGATTCGGACAAAGGAATTTCAGAACAGCGAAAGCAGGAGCTGCTGCTGCAGAAGCTGGAGGTGGAGATCGAGAAGGAGCGGCTGCAGCAGCTTTTGGCGCAGCAGGAGATCAAACTGCTGGAGAAGCAGCAACAATTACAGCAAGCCCGGCTGGAGGCCACCAGGTGAGGACTTACCTAGTGATAACGTGTACTAATCGCTGCGATGCTGGTGTTGTATATGGGCAAGGAAGGTGCATACAACACTGAACAGGGACAGCTGGCCACCGGGGACAGGCTGGTTTTCGCCCTGGCTATCTCTCAGCACTGGTATTGGACCGTTTACCAGTTTGTAAGCAATGCCACTTTATTGGAACCACGTCAAATTTAGCTGTTGCGGTATTTTAATCCTGTGTCCTCATCCTCAGAGCCATATTTCTGAGCAGACATGGCGAGTAGGAATTGCACAAGGCATTATGCAACTCCAGCCTCTTACCTGGTGGTTAGCTTTCCCATTTGACTCCAACCCATATCCACTGTGTATTCCTGCAGTGACTCCCACCCATACCCACTGTGTATCCCTGCACTACCCTGTGTATCCCTACTACCATGTACAGCCACTATACAAAGTGCTCGGTGAGCTGTGAGGAGCCACGGCCTCTTCAGACAGCTGATCATCCCAGGAGACGGACCACTACTGATTAGAAATTGATCACCTGTCATGAGCATAGGCCGTGAGTAGCAAAGTGCCGAACAACCCCATTTAATCTATTACAAAGCAACTCAGGCTTTTTATGCAGATTATTCTGTATATAAACTGTAAAATATGAACAGGCTTCATAGTGATAGAGCCACACATTGCAGTGCCAACTAGAACTTATTCTGGGTGAGGTCGCTTCTATATATTCTGCATCACCAGTAAAGATTGAGATAAAAAGTTACAGCAAAGTTTTGTCTGCTCAGACGTTCACTCCATCTGCTGTCATCTCATGCGTTCCCTTCGCCGGCTCGTTGCCATAATCGTTACGGCTGCATTACCAGGCCTGCGGTGCATCACTCCGTTCCATTTAAAGGTTCTCAGTGAAATGTGCATCGTGTCGGTGCTACTTCTGTGCCTTGGACTGTCGTGGGGATCGTTGAACCAGAGAGTCTTAAAAGAAATGATGGACAGGAGTGTTGTTTGCTGGACCTGTACAAAATGTTCTGTAAAGACTATACTGTAAAAAGTTATAGGAACCCTTTAGTTGCCTAAGCTTCTTTTGGTCAGGCCTTATCCAATTAAACATTGTCCAATCTATATGCCATCAATAAAAAGAGCAGAGCGTAGAGTATAGAAGTTTATATAATTCCTTTTTTAATATGTTTTTATAAAATTTTATATATACAGTTTATGACCTATAGGACTGGAGCAACATCCAAAAGAAGAATATAACTACTATAATACTGCTCCTATGTACATGAATATAACTACTATAATACTGCCCAAAAAAATACTGCTCCTATGTACAAGAATATAACTACTATAATACTGCTCCAATGTACAGGAATATAAACTACTAATATACTGCTCCTATGTAACAAGAATATAACTACTATAATACTGCTTCCAATGTAAAGGAATATAACTACTATAATACCCAACAAACTCTAAACTGGCCTTACAGAATATAACTACTATAACTCCTATGTACAAGAATATAACTACTATAATACTGCTCCAATGTACAAGAATATAACTACTATAATACTGCTCCTATGTACAAGAATATAACTACTATAATACTGCTCCTATGTACAAGAATATAACTACTATAATACTGGCCTCCTATGTACAAGAATATAACTACTATATAACTGCTCCTATGTACAAGAATATAACTACTATAATACTGCACCTCCTATGTACAAGAATATAACTACTATAATACTGCTTCCTATGTACAAGAATATAACTACTATAATACTGCCTCCTATGTACAAGAATATAAATATAACTACTATAATACTGCTTCCTATGTACAAGAATATAACTACTATAATACTGCTTCTATGTACAAGAATATAACTACTATAATACTGCCTCCTATGTACAATAGAATATAACTACTATAATACTGCTCCTATGTACCTATGTAGTACAAGAATATAACTACTATAATACTGCCTCCTATGTACAAGAATATAACTACTATAATACTGCCTCCTATGTACAAGAATATAACTACTATAATACTGCTCCTATGTACAAGAATATAACTACTATAATACTGCTTCCTATGTACAAGAATATAACTACTATAATACTGCTCCTATGTACAAGAATATAAACTACTATAATACTGCTCCTATGTACAAGAATATAACTACTATAATACTGCCTCCTATGTAACAAGAATATAACTACTATAATACTGCTCCCTATGTACAAGAATATAACTACTATAATACTGCCTCCTATGTTCAAGAATATAAACTACTATAATACTGCCTCCTATGTACAAGAATATAACTACTATAATACTGCTCCTATGTACAAATATAACTACTATAATACTGCCTCCTATGTAAGAATATAACTACTATAATACTGCCTCCTATGTACAAGAATATAACTACTATAATACTGCTCCTATGTACAAGAATATAACTACTATAATACTGCTCCTATGTACAAGAATATAACTACTATTACTATAACTACTATAATACTGCTTCATGTACAAGAATATAACTACTATAATACTGCCTCCTATGTACAAGAAATATAACTACTATAATACTGCCTCCTATGTACAAGAATATAACTAACTATAATACTGCTCCTATGTACAAGAATATAACTACTATAATTACTGCTCCTATGTACAAGAATATAACTACTATAATACTGCTCCTATGTAACAAGAATATAACTACTATAATACTGCTCCTATGTACAAGAATATAACTACTATAAACTGCTCCTATGTTACAAGAATATAACTACTATAATACTGCTCTATGTACAAGAATATAACTACTAAATAATACTGCCTCCTATGTACAAGAATATAACTACTATAATACTGCCTCCTATGTACAAGAATATAACTACTATAATACTGCTCCTATGTACAAATATAACTACTATAATACTGCCTCCTATGTACAAGAATATAAACTACTATAATACTGCCTCCTATGTACAAGAATATAACTACTATAATACTGCTCCTATGTACAAGAATATAACTACTATAATACTGCCTCCTATGTACAAGAATATAACTACTATAATACTGCTCTCTATGTACAAGAATATAACTACTATAATACTGCTTCCTATGTACAAGAATATAAACTACTAAATATACTGCCTCCTATGTACAATAATATAACTACTATAATACTGCCTCCTATGTACATATAATATAAACTACTATAATACTGCTCCTATGTACAAGAATATAACTACTATAATACTGCTCCTATGTACAAGAATATAACTACTTATAATACTGCTTCTATGTACAAGAATATAACTACTATAATACTGCTCCTATGTAACAGAATATAACTACTATAATACTGCTTCCTATGTACAGAATATAACTACTATAATACTGCTCCACTATGTACAAGAATATAAACTACTATATACTGCTCCTATGTACAAGAATATAACTACTATAATACTGCTCCTATGTACAAGAATATAACTACTATAATACTGCTCCTATGTACAAAGAATATAACTACTATAATACTGCTCCTATGTACAAGAATATAACTACTATAATACTGCTCCTATGTACAAGAAATATAACTACTATAATACTGCCTCCCCTATGTACAAGAATATAACTACTATAATACTGCTCCTATGTACAAGAATATAACTACTATAATACTGCTCCTATACAGAATATAACTACTATAATACTGCTCCTATGTACAAGAATATAACTATATAATACTGCTCTATGTACAAGAATATAACTACTATAATACTGCTCCTATGTACAAGAATATAACTACTATAATACTGCCTCCTATGTACAAGAATATAACTACTATAATACTGCCTCCTATGTACAAGAATATAACTACTATAATACTGCCTCCTATGTACAAGAATATAACTACTATAATGCTACCTCTATGTACAAGAATATAACTACTATAATACTGCTCCTATGTACAAGAATATAAACTGCTATAATACTGCCTCCTATGTACAAGAATATAACTACATAATACTGCTCCTATGTACAATAATAATACTATAATACTGCTCCTATGTACAAGAATATAACTACTATAATACTGCTCCTATGTACAAGAATATAACTACTATAATACTGCCTCCTATGTACAAGAATATAACTACTATAATACTGCCTCCTATGTACAAGAATATAACTACTATAATCTTTAATCCAAAATATATGCCCTCTTACAGAATTTAAGTTGTTACTGAGGAGCAGCAGAAATCTTTTGGGTTTTGCCTGCTGCGTTCCTTATATTTCAAGGAATGCAATGACTAATGCTTGCTATAAATGTAAACTTTCTTCAAGATTTTATTATTTAGTTTTTTTTTTTAATTCAGAACTCGTCCAAATCCTGAAAGTCGGAGCAGAGAGATGGCGGTCATGTCCACACCTTTACCTGGAGTAGTCAACTTAATGAATGGCTCCCGATACAGGTAACCGTTCTCTTATACTATTACTTGGCTCTGCTAGGTTTCACTATTGGTTCGTTTCTGGCTTCAGACACTTTAGAAATGTCTAATATCAGTCGTCACCACAGTGTGGGAGTGTTTTGGACCCCTGCCACTCTAAGGCCCCATTCACATGACCATATTGAATGGGGCCGTATCTATCCGCAAAATTGCGGAGTAGATGCAGCCCCATTCACCTCTCTGGGGCCGGGAGTGGCTCATTTGAAGCATGTCCTATACTTGTCTGTACGCACGGACAAGTATAGGCATTTTCAATGGGGCCGCACGGCGTGTGTTCCGAGCGCTGCGGAACACACGCCGGGCGGCCCCCGTATATTTGCGGGTCCGCAATAATGCGGACCCGCAAATATACGTTTGTGTGAATGGGGCCTAAGTGTGTCATACAACATGCGTCATACTAGGGCCTCATTCACACGACCGTATGTTCATTTCCGTATCTTATCCGCATTTTTGCGGATAAGATGCGGAACCATACGGACCCATTCATTTTTCCATAGGAGAAAAAAAAATGTGGAATGCACACCGTGTGCATTCCGCATCTGTATATTACAGAAGTTCTCCCGCAAAAAAAAGGAAACGTCCTATACTTGGCCGCAAAACACGTCCGTAGCCCCATTAAAGTCAATGGGTCCGCAAAATTGCGGAACACTACGGAAGACTTTCTGTATGTCTTCCGTTCCGTTTTTATACCGATCACGGAATACATACGGTCGTGTGAATGGAGCCTAAGGCTTAAAGGGATTGTCACTTCAGCAAGTGGCATTTATCATGTGGAGAAAGTTACTACGAGGCACTTAATACAGTTGCACGGGTATCGAAGTATCACTACCCAATCAATACTTTTAGACCCGGATCGATGCGATACCGGGTCTTACTATATAACTCTACTAGGCTGTGCTGCTAGTATCAGTTAGAGAACATGGCACGCACCACTCTCAGCGCGCAGTGTTCTCTTCATAGTCCCTCCCCACTCTGACACAGCTGCCGCTGCCACCAATGAGGAGATAGCACTGCGGAGGAGGGGAGGGACTGTGGCCACTGCACCACCAATGAATGTAATTAACACTAATTCAAGTGTAACATGCGGGTACCCTGCACCCGGCGTCAATAACAGGGCAGAGCGATCCGCCGAACCGCAGCAATTAACCCCTCAGCTGCGTCAATTTTACATATAAAATTTATAAATAATAAAAAAAAAACTATTACATATCGCCTCGCCCGAAAAAGTGTGAACTATTTGAATATTAAAAAAATATTTCTTATGCCGTAAACGCGGTAACAGAAAAAAAATCAAAACCGCATGATTCCCCATTTTTTAGTCATCTTGTCCCCTCCTAGGATAGGACTATTCTATTATGGGCCAGACGTTCCATAAATCTGCAATGCACGCGGCTTTTTTTGGTGTTTTATTTTTTTTCATGTGCTATCAAATGTTATCAAGTATCGCAATATTTTTTTATGGTATCAAAATCCAATCAAAATTTTGTCATCATGACAACCCTAACACTTACTAATGTATTGTGATTGTCCATATTGTCTCCTTTGCTGACTGGATTCATTTTTCCATCACATTATACACTGCTCGTTTCCATGGTTACGACCACCCTGCGATCCATCAGTGGTGGTCATGCTTACACACTATAGGAAAAAGCGTCGGCCTCTCTGGTGGCCAGGACTGTGGGAGCGCACATAGGCTGGAGCTTTTCCTATAATGTGCTCTATTTCTCCAGCGTTACAGGAGAGAGGTCAAGAGATGTTCTGCTGGGAAAAATCAGAGGAGACCGAAAATCGTTTTAGCTTTTTGAAAATTAAATGAAAAGTTGAATTATCTGATGGATGTAAGCCAAGCAGTGCTCCAGCAAAACCCTCCATCTCCACCGTGGCGGTATCATCTTGTTATGGTGAACGTTGAGCCACCAGCAGCTAAGTGGTTAAGGCGGCCATCGTCTTCCCGCACAGACGTCTCTCGTGGGTTCTTGAGCGTATAAAGACCCTTTTACTGCTGACTGAAAGGGTGAAATACATATATTTACTTGTCCTTAGTCTAGCAGGCCTCTATTAAAAATTACCATTTCAGTGTTGTCGGTGAGCAAGAAAACGAGTCTCCCGGGGCCTCCTAAAATAAGCTTCTTATCCCCAGTTGGAATAGCAGAGCGTTCACGGCGGGACGGAGGCAGCTGCTGCTGGAGAGTCATGACAGGGCAGCAGTGAAGCAGAAACGCACTGACTGCCTGTGAATTAGCTGCAGATAATTCCACATTTCACATGCTGTCAGGTTAAAGCTGAAGGTTTACCGTGCCCAAGCTCCAAACGTCGCTGCCGCCAGCCCGCGCTCCTATAAGCCTGTGCTATGTCTGCACTCCTCCTCGTAACGCAGATATCCCGTGCACTTAGTGTGATTTTTTTTTTTTTTTTTTATTTGTTTGTATTCGTGCATATGCCTTTGGGGTTACACATTACATTGTTTCTATTGGTTACATTTTGCTGGGTGAGAAATAACACACTATGAGTCCTTGCCACCCCTGCCCTTGGCCAACAGGCGCTCTGCTATTACATTTTTGTTGGTAATTTTCACAATTGATGCTTCTTCTCTTCATTCAAGCAAAGATATCCCCCATCCTATGAAGATCAATGTCCACAGTCTTTAAAGGGGTTGTGCAAGGATTTGGGGGGAGGGTTTGGCAAACCTGCTTCCTGCCACTGGCCCCTGTTCCTTCTGCTTCAGGCCTGCGATGCTTCGTGGGCTCCCTCGATGTAAACATCTGGTTTGACGTCGCTGCAGCCAATTACTGGCCGCAGCGGTGACCGCGTGCCTCTTATGTCATGACAAATGGTCACATGACACAAGGGGATCCAGTCTCCGCCATGGCCAGTATTTGGCTGCAGCGATGATACACCGGATGTTAACATCGAGGGAGCCCAACGGAGCATCTCAGGCCTGAAGCAGAAGGAACAGGAAGCAAGTCATCTTTCCTTTACAGGTCCAGCCAAATTGGGGGTTGCCGAAAACCCCTGCTCCTTCGAGCGCAACCCCTTTAGGCCCCATTCACACGACTGCATGTTTGCGAATAAGATGCAGAACCATACGGACTCATTCATTTTTCCATTGAGAAAATAAATGCGGAAAGCACACCGTGTGCATTCCGCGTCCCATATCTCACGGAAGTTCCCCCGCAAAAAAATAAAACATGTCCTATACTTGGCCGCAAAATCATGTCCGTAGCCCCATTAAAGTCAATGGGTCCGCAAAATTGTGGAACACTACGGTAGACTTTCTGTATGTCTTCCGTTCCGTTTTTATACGGATCACGGAATACATACGGTCGTGTGAATGGGGCCTTAACGTTAGCCAGTCAGGAGATTCATGGTGTCCGTGGTCTGGGCACTCGTTAGCTTAGCTATTATTGCGTCCAATTGCAAACAGGGCTGCGGGGGGAGGGGAGGCTCCTGCTTCTTATAGACACAGGACAGTGAGGAGGAGCAGGGGGACATTGCTGGGATTCAAAGAGAAGAGTTCTTTATATACTTCAGTTGCAATATGATATAAAATAGGATCAGATCAATGGAGGAGTTACTGTTTGGAAAGAAAAAAAAATGATTAAAGGGGTTTTCCAGGATTTTACTACTGATGACCTGTCCTCAGGATAGGTCATCAGTATCTGATCGGTGGGGGCCCGACACCTGGGACCCCCGCCGATCAGCTGTATGAGAAGGCACCGGCGATCCATGAGCGCCGCGGGGTTAATCTTAGCTTTTCCTAGACCAGTGACGTCACGTTCATCAATCACGTGGCCTAGGAGCGGCTCAGCCCCATTCAAGTGAATGGAGCTGAGCGCGATACCAAGCACAACCGCTGTACAATGTACGGCGCTGTGAGTGGGGAGAAGGTAGCTGTGCTCACAGGAGCGCCGGTACCTTCTCAAACAGCTGATCAGCGGGGGTCCCGGGTGTCGGACCACCACCATTCAGATACTGAGGACAGGTCATCAGTAGTAAAATCCTAGAAAACACCTTTAAGTTTTAGTTTTCCCTTAATGAACATTAACTAACGGGGCTGTCCAGGATTTTACTGTAGATGGCCAAGCCTCAGGATAGTCTATAGTTATCGGATTGGCAGGGGTTCAACATCCTACACCCCCGCCATCAGCTATGTCGGAGTAGCCCTAGTCCTGGACCTACATAGCTCCATCTATTTTTTAGTGGACAGCGCTGGCTCCTTCTCCCTGACGATAGACCATCCATAGTAAAATCCTGGGGGACACCTTGACTTGGCAGAATCCTTAAAACAAAGATTTTTTCCTAATTGGTGCAGGGATTTTCTCCCGTTTTCCTAATGTTTCTCCTGGTCTGGTGCTTGTCCTCTTGGCGTCCCTGGTCTTTTAATATAGAGAGAAGATGCACACGGTTAAATAATCCTCAGAGCTTATTTACACTTAGAAATCTATCGGCCTCGCACGTCGCCAAGTGATTAATAGGACTAACATTTAGGAGATAAATATCCGTATACACAGCAACATTAAAGTGCATCCATTAAATAGCCGGCACATACGTCCGTGGTTACTCATGATTCCTGCCTTTGTCAGACACCGGGACTGTGACGAGAGGGCTCATTAGGGTTGGTGCATATCTGGAGAGAAAGCCAGGATTTATAGGAACCATTTTTCACAATTGTTCAACTGAAAATGTCGGATCATAGCGATAAAATCCGTGTGTGAAAAGGGTCAAATGATGGACCTCTGAGCTCCTAAACTGGTCCGGCCTGCATCAAATCATTCCTATCCAACTGGCATCCCTGATACAGTAATGGACGGTCATTGAGAGCCCCCATGAAGTAGAGAAGCCAGAGTTTATTTCTTGGTCCCATGTTTGCACGTTAACATAAAGCCGCGAAGGGGTTCTCCAACCCCAGAACATTTTTTTAAGAAGAGCATGCAATGCTATAAAATAACAAAACCAATCCCGGGTCCCCCATTGGTCTTTTGTACACCTAGCTCCAGTGACGATGTCAAGTCAACCCTGGAGTCCATGAAATCGGGAAGTGGTGTCAGTGGAGTGGTAAGGTGGGTGTATTACTCCTTTATAGCATTGTAGCTGTTAGCTGTTAGACAAATCCTTTAAATGGAGTCTTTCACCTGTTTTTTACCAATATAACTAAGAGCACTGCCCCACAGAAGATTGCAGACACATCCCAGACATACCTGTGTGCACTGTGTGTCTGTATTACATGTCACATCCCAGACATACCTGTGTGCACTGTGTCTGTATTACATGTCACATCCCAGACATACCTGTGTGCTCTGTGTGTGTGTATTACGTGCCACATCCCAGACATACCTGTGTGCACTGTGTGTCTGTATTACATGTCACATCCCAGACATCCCTGTGTGCACTGTGTGTGTGTATTACATGTCACATCCCAGACATACCTGTGTGCACTGTGTGTCTGTATTACATGTCACATCCCAGACATACCTGTGTGCACTGTGTGTGTATTACATGTCATCATCCAGACATACCTGTGTGCACTGTGCTGTATTACATGTCAATCCCAGACATACCTGTGTGCACTGTGTGTCGTATTATATGTCACATCCCAGACATACCTGTGTGCACTGTGTGTCTGTATATATGTCACATCCCAGACATACCTATGTGCACTGTGTGTGTATTACATGTCACATCCCAGACATACCTGTGTGCACTGTGTGTGTGTATTACATGTCACATCCCAGACATACCTGTGTGCATGTGTGTGTATTACATGTCACATCCCCAGACATACCTGTGTGCACTGTGTGTCTGTATTACGTGTCACATCCCAGACATACCTGTGTGCACTGTGTGTCTGTATTACATGTCACATCCCAGACATACCTGTGTGCACTGTGTGTGTATTACATGTCACATCCCAGACATACCTGTGTGCACTGTGTCTGTATTACATGTCACATCCCAGACATACCTGTGTGCACTGTGTGTGTGTATTACATGTCACATCCCAGACATACCTATGTGCACTATGTGTCTGTATTACATGTCACATCCCAGACATACCTGTGTGCACTGTGTGTGTATTACATGTCACATCCCAGACATACCTGTGTGCACTGTGTGTGTATTACATGTCCATCCCAGACATACCTGTGTGCACTGTGTGTCATGTCACATCCAGACATACCTGTGTGCACTGTGTGTCTGTATTACATGTCACATCCCAGACATACCTGTGTGCACTGTGTGTCTGTATTACATGTCACATCCCAGACATACCTGTGTGCACTGTGTGCCTGTATTACATGTCACATCCCAGACATACCTGTGTGCACTGTGTGTCTGTATTACATGTCATGTGTGCACTGTGTGTCTGTATTACATGTCACATCCCAGCATACTTGTGTGCACTGTTGGTCTGTATTACATGTCCCATGGAAAAGCACTTTTATTATCTGCAGGAAACAGCTTCCCAAGTGGCCCAGCTCTGCTGCTTGCAAGTGCCCAAAGCAAACCAGACTGAAAAGGGGAGGGCTGCTTTAGCTGCTCATATCTTGGGATTGGTAGCAGATCGAAAAATCCTGACCTTCTTTGAAAGCTGACATTCCAAGCTTTCAAATGATACCAAAATCACAGCATTATATTCCGTATATCAGAAGATATAGCTGTTAGAAATCGAGTTGGGAGAGAAAGCTGTTTTTACTTTCACTTTCAGCCGGGCACTTGGGAGCTGTTTTCCTGCAGAATAAAAGTGCTTTTCGTGGACATGTAATACAAAACAAGCAAAGGTTGGCCCCCCACACAGGTATGTCTGGATGTGACATGTAATAACACACACAGTGCACACAGGTATGTCTGGGATGTGACATGTAATACAGACACACAGTGCACACAGGTATGTCTGGGATGTGACATGTAATACACACACACAGTGCACACAGGTATGTCTGGGATGTGACATGTAATACAGACACACAGTGCACACAGGTATGTCTGGGATGTGACATGTAATACACACACAGTGCACACAGGTATGTCTGGGATGTGACATGTAATACAACACACAGTGCACACAGGTATGTCTGGGATGTGACAAGTAATACACACACACAGTGCACACAGGTATGTCTGGGATGTGACATGTAAATACACCACACACAGTGCACACAGGTATGTCTGGGATGTGACATGTAATACACACACAGTGCACACAGGTATGTCTGGGATGTGACATGTAATACATACACACAGTGCACACAGGTATGTCTGGGATGTGACATGTAATACACACACACAGTGCACACAGGTATGTCTGGGATGTGACATGTAATACAGACACACAGTGCACACAGGTATGTCTGGGATGTGACATGTAATACAGACACACAGTGCACACAGGTATGTCTGGGATGTGACATGTAATACACACACAGTGCACACAGGTATGTCTGGGATGTGACATGTAATACAGACACACAGTGCACACAGGTATGTCTGGGATGTGACATGTAATACACACACACAGTGCACACAGGTATGTCTGGGATGTGACATGTAATACACACACACAGTGCACACAGGTATGTCTGGGATGTGACATGTAATACACACACAGTGCACACAGGTATGTCTGGGATGTGACATGTAATACACACACACAGTGCACACAGGTATGTCTGGGATGTGACATGTAATACAGACACACAGTGCACACAGGTATGTCTGGGATGTGACATGTAATACACACACACAGTGCACACAGGTATGTCTGGGATGTGACATGTAATACAGTGCACACACAGTGCACACAGTGTATGTCTGGGATGTGACATGTAATACATGCACACACACAGTGCACACAGGTATGTCTGGGATGTGACATGTAATACACACACACACACAGTGCACACAGGTATGTCTGGGATGTGACATGTAATACACACACACAGTGCACACAGGTATGTCTGGGATGTGACATGTAATACACACACACAGTGCACACAGGTATGTCTGGGATGTGACATGTAATACACACACCAGGTGCACACAGGTATGTCTGGGATGTGACATGTAATTACAACACACAGTGCACACAGGTATGTCTGGGATGTGACATGTAATACAGACACACAGTGCACACAGGTATGTCTGGGATGTGACATGTAATACACACACACAGTGCACACAGGTATGTCTGGGATGTGACATGTAATACACACACAGTGCACACAGGTATGTCTGGGATGTGACATGTAATACACACACAGTGCACACAGGTATGTCTGGGATGTGACATGTAATACACACACAGTGCACACAGGTATGTCTGGGATGTGACATGTAATACACAACACAGTGCACACAGGTATGTCTGGGATGTGACATGTAATACACACACAGTGCACACAGGTATGTCTGGGATGTGTGTGTACACACACACAGTGCACACAGGTATGTCTGGGATGTGACATGTAATACACACACACAGTGCACACAGGTATGTCTGGGATGTGACATGTAATACACATGGATATGTCACATGTGACATGTAATACACACACACAGTCAGTGTGCACACAGGTATGTCTGGGATGTGACATGTAATACAGACACACAGTGCACACAGGTATGTGTGTGACATGTATGTACAGACACACAGTTAATACAACACACAGTGCACACAGGTATGTCTGGGATGTGACATGTAATACACACACAGTGCACACAGGTATGTCTTAACACACAGTGCACACAGGTATGTCTGGGATGTGACATGTAATACACACACAGCAACCACACATGCATGCACAGTACACACAGTGACACAGGTATGTCTGTGACACAGATGTGGGATGTGACATGTAATACACACACAGTGCACACAGGTATGTCTGGATGTGACATGTAATACAGACACACAGTGCACACAGGTATGTCTGGGATGTGACATGTAATACACACACAGTGCACACAGGTATGTCTGGGATGTGACATGTAATACACACACACAGTGCACACAGGTATGTCTGGGATGTGACATGTAATACACACACAGTGCACACATGTCAGTGCATGTACACACACAGTGCACAAGGTATGTCTGGGATGTGACATGTAATACACACACAGTGCACACAGGTGTATGTCTGGGATGTGACATGTAATACACACACAGTGCACACAGTATGTCTGGGATGTGACATGTAATACACACACAGTGCACACAGTATGTCTGGGATATGTAGACACACATGACACACACAGTGCACACAGGTATGTCTGGGATGTGACATGTAATACAGACACACAGTGCACACAGGTATGTCTGGGATGTGACATGTAATACAGACACACAGTGCACACAGGTATGTCTGGGATGTGACATGTAATACACACACAGTGCACACAGGTATGTCTGGGATGTGACATGTAATACTCACACACAGTGCACACAGGTATGTCTGGGATGTGTCTGCAATCTTCTGTGGGGCACTGCTGTTAGTTATATTAGTGAAAAACAGGTGAAAGACTCCCTTTAATCAGTTCCTTATTTGTTAGAGGGGTTGTCTCACAAAGACAAGGCCTATCCATGGTTAGCACTGGTGCCTTGCAGCGCTGGGGTCCCAGGTTCAAATCCAGCCAAGGACAACATCTGCATGGAGTTTGTATGTTCTCCCTGTGTTTGTGTGTCCCACACACCAAAGAGAAAGAAGAACAGGCGAGGTTTGGGCTGTGTTCACATTTCATGAGATATACATCTAAACTATTCCCTGTGTATACTTCCAAGGTGCCCCCCATATATACACCCAGCATATGCCAAAAGAGGGTCCTAGCACATACAATAGAAAGAGGAAGAGTAGCATGTGTATGGCGGTCACAGAGAGGCTGCTCACCTCTCCAGGCCTGTACCGAACAGTTGTATGGAGTCCTCTGCTGCCCTGTGTCTGCTCGGGTCCAGATGTCTGTGTGAGTATCCTAACATAAGACAAGTGTCCTATATAGACATGGCCTTCACATTCTCAGACTCCAACAGACAATTCAGCTAAGCCGGAGTCGTCATAGTTCTGTCACATTGCCCTTGGGATCATGGTTAAGTAACACCAGTTCCTAGAATAATATTATTAGAATCGTCCAAATTAACTTGATATTTCCACAGCCCATTCTACTCCTTCCATTTATTTGCCTTTTCCTCCTCCTGAAGAATGAGATGTTTCTTCTCATGACATCATCATAAAGGAGGCTTTAATTATACAATTCACACATCCGCACTTTCCATCCTTTGTCTGGACAGGTTCAGTGTGTGCCGTGCAAGCGAAGGCCTCTGTCCACCATGTGGGAGCGCCGTCCCGGTGTAGATGAGATGGCCACTTCTACAACTTCAATTACCCAGAACCTTGGCAATTACTCAAAGCAAGCAGCAGCCGGAGGCACCTTATTATGAGCAGCCGGGGAAGGGAGCAAGTGGCGTTTTGTAATTGTACCAGGGTGCGCTTGTGCTGAACATGAAGCCTGTCTGTGCCCGGTGCCTTGAATTTGCTTTTTCTCTGCATTGCAAATACAGTAAAACAGAAGTTTTGCCAGTGACACTATGAATATCATTGTTTGCTTTCTTCGAAAAAACACCACCATCACTGTATTGCAGCCCAGTCCTATTCAATTGAGTGGAGCTGAGCTGCAATGCCAGTCACAACCCATGGACAGGTGGGGTGCTGTTTTAGAAAGGATCAGCCATGTTTTTGAATTTATGGACCACGTCTATGTAGTTATGGGTTAAGACTAGGGTTGCAACGGTATGAAATTTTCACGGTATGATACCGTCTCAGTAAATACCGCGGTATTACGGTTATCATGGTATCACAGTTTGTTCCCCATTTGTTACGAGCGCTGCTGTGGCGATCAAGTGATCGTCAGGGGAGGTTTTCGGTCATCTACAGGGAACATGCAATCGCATGCAACCATGTGCTTGTCAGGAGGTATAGACAGTGGTTGTCCTGATGGGATGACCCCTTGAAGAATTTAATATAGTGTAGCTTTGTAGTTGCACCTAACTGTGACATAGTTGGGTGACAACCAGTGTAGTTCCTGCAGGAGTTGTCGGTTTCTGTCCCTAGAGGTACAGCACATTTGCAATTATTGTATTAGTTCTCTGTATCCTCACTCCTAATGTTTTAGGACTAGAGAGACTTGACTGTAAGTTTTGGGAAACTAGGTAAGTGGTCACCAACTTACCAAAAGAATAAATGTTTGGATCTGTACACTCCTCAAATATCTAATGTATAAGACCAGCCTAACAGCCATCTATCCCAAACCCCCATCTACACATGCATGCTTTGCTTAGCCAACAGGAGTAAGCTGCTTATCTTCTGAGAACAGAAGGATCAGGCATGCTGAAATCCAACCTCAACATCTGCCATCAGGAGGCTGTCATTCACATTAGATGGTTGGCCGCGGCTGCTAAAATCTGTAATTTTGACCGATGTACATCATAGGTGTATTGCCAGCTTTATGTAATGCACTGCTATAATTCATTGTGGATTCCACTCTGAAGATCTGCAGTATGTCTACCTCTACTGAATGTGGCCTTCATAAGGTTTGTTTTGGCGGCCACATTCGTTGTCCTCCAGTTTCCCAGTATCAGATATACAGCGCCTTGAAAAAGTTTTTATGTCCTTGAACTTTTCCACATTTTTTTCATGTTACACCCACAAACTTAAAGGGGTTTTCCGAGTTATATATATTGATGACCTATCCTCAGGATAGGTCATCAATATCAGATCGGCGGGGGTCTGACACCTGGCACCCCCGCCGATCAGCTGTTTGAAGAGGAGGCACGCGCCGTATCAGTGCTGCCTCTTCTTCACTGTTTACATGCTGGCCGTAACGGGGGTAGTGGTGAGTAGGTGTAATTACACCTCATCGCCCCATTCATTTTAATGGGAAGAATCGCTCCCATACAAGTCTATGGAAGTGATTCTTCCCATAGAAATGAATGGGGTGGTGAGGTGTAATTACACCTACTCACCACTACCCGTGTTACGGCTAGGATGTAACCAATGAAGAGGAGGCAGCGCTGGTACGGCGCGCGCCTCTTCTTCAAACAGCTGATCGGCGGGGGTGCCGGGCGCCGGACCCCCGCCGATCTGATATTAATGACCTATCCTGAGGATAGGTCATCAATATATATAACTCGGAAAACCCCTTTAAATGTATTTTATAGGAATTTTATGTGATAGACCAACACATAGTAGCAAGTATGTGTGAAGTGAAAAGAAAATGATACATGGTTTTCAACATTTTTAATAAATAAAAATCTGGAAAGTGTAGCATGCATTTGTATTCACCCCTGTGTACTCTGATACCCCTAAATAAAATCCAGTGTGACCAATTGTCTTCAGAAGTTACCTCATTAGTAAATCACGTCCACCTGTGTGTAATGTATTCTCAGTATAACTACAGCTGTTCTGTGAAGGCCTGAGAGGTTTGTTAGAGAACATTAGTGATCATTACTGTTCATTAGAGAACAGTATCATGGAAACCAAGGAACACACCAGACAGGTCAGGGATAAAGTTGTTTAAGAAGTGTAGACCAGGGTTAGGTTATGAAAAAATATCCCAAGCTCTGAGCATCTCATGGAGTGCTGTTAAGGCCATCATCTGAAAATGAAAGGAGTATGGCACAACTGCAAACCTACCTAGACATGGCGTCCATCTAAACTGACAGCCCAGGCAAGGAGAGCACTAAGAGGCCAATGGTCACTCTGGAGGAGCTGCATAGATCCACTGCTCAGGTGGGAGACTCTGTCCACAGGACAACTATTAGTCGTGTACTCCACAAATCTGACCTTAATGGAAGAGTGGCAAGAAGAAAGCCGTGTTTGAAAGCAAGCCATAAGAAGTCCCATTTGCAGTTTGCCACAGGCCATTTAGGGGACACAGCAAACATGTGAAATAAGGTGCTCTGGTCAGATGAGACCAAAGTTAACCTTTTTGGCCTAAATGCAAAACGCTATGTGAGGTGGAAAACTAACCCTGCACATCATGCTGAAGACACCATCCCCACTGTGAAACATGGTGGTGGCAGCATCATGCCATAGGGAGACTTTTTTTCAGTAGGGACAGGGAAGCTGGTCAAAGTCCATGGGAAGGTGGTTGGAGGTGAATACGTGGCTATCCCGGAGGAAAACCTATTAGAGGCTGCAAATGACTTGGGACTGGGGCGGAGGTTCACTTTCCTGTTGGACAACAACCCTAAACATCCAGCCAGAGCTACAATGGAGTGGTTTAGATCAAAGCATATTCATGAGTTAGAATGGCCCAGCAAAAGTTCACTCCTAAAACCCATTGAGAATCTGTGGCAAGACTTGAAAATTGCTGTTCACAGACGCTCTCCATACAATCTGACTGAGCTTGAGCTGTTTTGCAAAGAAAAATTGACAAAAACATTCAGCCTCTAGATGTGCAAAACTGATAGAGACCTACCCCAAAAGACCTGCAGCTGTAATCGCAGCAAAAGGTGGTCCTACAAAGTACTGACTCAGGGGGGCTGAATACAAATGCTCGCCACACTTTCCAGGTTTTTATTTATTAAAACTTTTGAAAACCTTGTATGATTTTCTTTTCACTTTATCCATTATTGCTACCTTGTGTTGGTCTATCACATAAAGTCCCAATAAAATACATTTGTTTGTGGGTATAACATGAAAAAAATGTGGAAATATTCAAGGCACTATAGCTGTATGGCGTTTTTGTTCTCTTTTCCTATATTGAAGTGAAATTCTCTCTAATGTGATGGGATGGCTTATATTTTCCCATTCTCCGCCTCCATTTGCCTATTAAGACTCCTATGACCTTTCATTTTCCCTAATCTGGACCTCAGAAGGCTGCTTAGTGGACGGCAGTACTTCTAAAGCCTATAGATCCCAGTCTCCATGTTCATTATAGAGTTTGCTTCTTCTGAGCCTCGTCTCTAGGGATTTTGCAGTCAGACATTAGGAGGGGGATACACTACAGATTCTGGACTGGTGAAATGGCTGATTTGGATATTTTTTAGTAATTTTTAGTAATTTTAAACAAGGTAAAAAGTTACAAGGAAATGAATAATAAAGCCGTATATAAGCGTATGTACAAAAATCCTAATGATGTGAAGTATTGCGGTCATGATCGGCAATGGTAATTGTTGATATAATGCTATAATGAAATAAGTAAAGTTAGGGTCCTTTCAGACGTCCGCAAGTGTTTTGCAAAACACGACACCGACCATGTGCGTTCCGCATTTTGCCGGCACTTTGATGGAAATGCCTTTTCTTGTCTGTGGCTGCGGACAAGAATAGGACATGTGTGCACGGTGTGCTGTCTGCTTTCTTTGAGGCCCCATCGAAAAAGAAAGGGTTTGCCCCCGTTCCGCAAAATTGCACAACAGATGATGACTCATTTTCCGGACACCTGAATGGAACCTTAAAGTCCTTTCACATCCCTTCAGCATTTCCTTCCTAAAAATAATGCAGAGAAAAGTCAGACATGCAAAAAAAACAAAAAGTTCTCCAGAACGGAAACCGAAATGGATCCCCTTATAGTCAAGGGGATCTGTTAGGTTCCATTCATGTCTGTTATGTGCTAAATCCGACACGCCTCTTATTTCTGTGCTTCTATAAGGGCTCGTTCACATCACCGTTCAGCCCTTCCGTTCTCCTGGTCCATTATAGGAGCAGGAGAACGGAAAGGACGGATTCGGGACATAATTGAGCTGAACGGAGCCTAAGGACCCCATAGACTATAATGGGGTCCTTTAGGTTTCTGCTCAGAAGATGATTTTTGGAGCGGAGACAAAAGTTGTGCATGCAGGACTTATGTCTCCGCTTCAAAAATCTTCCTCTGAGCGGAAACCTAACGGACCCCATTATAGTCTATGGCAGGGCTGGCCAACCTGAAGCTCTCCAGCTGTTGCAAAACTACAACTCCCAGCATGCCCAGTCTGCCTACAGCTATCATCCTACAGCAGGGCATGGTGGGAGTTGTAGTTTTACAACAGCTGGAGAGCCTCAGGTTGGCCAGCCCTGGTCTATGGGGTCCCTTAGGCTCAGTTGGGCTCAATTATGTCCCGAATTCGTCCTTTCCGTTCTCCTGCTCCTATAACGGAGCAGGAGAACGGAAGGGCTGAACGGTGATGTGAACGAGCCCTAACAGAGAAGAGCACATAAATATATGTTCTATTACAAAATAAATAGCACAAATGTGAAGGCAGCCTAAATTGGCCTTTAAAAAAAAAAAAAAAAAAAGGGTGCAGTTTTTGGCTGCAGTTTTTTTTACAGAGCATCTTTTTTTTTTCTCCCTCTAATAAAGCACATTTTTATCTTATTTGATCTAGAAAAACCACGTATTTCAAAAACTGCACTGAAAAAGAAAAAAGCATCAGTTTGTGGTTTGATTTTGCCAAAATCTGGCAAAAACAGTGCATTGTATGTTTACCGCCTAACAGGCCCAATACAGCGCTGCTCCCTGACGGCCTCTCGTGTCCCTGTGTGCACGCCAGGCCTCCTGGAGGATCCGTCCCGGTTGTACCTGTTCTGTTTGCAGCTGATGTCGGCCGTAGGAATGAGCGCTATTCCCCTGTGATGTATTGCTGTCACGCATCAAGCTGGAAGACTTGTATAAAGGCAAGACATTACAGCCATGCAATGTAATAAGGTAGACTCAGCGGGGTGCAAGATTGTACACGGAAGGTATTGTATAAATAGCAGACATTAAGGACGGAAATGTCATTCAATAAATCACAGACTTAAAGAGCGATTTGCACTTCCAGGGAGGAGATTTTTCCCCCCCTCCATTCTGGCTGTAAGGAAAGTGTAGAATTTACATCCGTTCATTCTTAAAGAGCAAATCTTCCTAAAGTAACAGAATAGAAAACTTCTCATTTGCCTGTTTCTTACCCAGTTACATTCACACGACTGGATTTATGGGTCCACATCCGTTCTGCAGTTTTGCGGATGCAGACCCATTCATTTCAGTGCGGCCGCAAAAGATGTGGACAGCTTCTCGTGTACTGTCCGCATCCGTACTTCTGTTCTGCAGCCCCACAAAAGACAGAAATCATGTCCTATCCCTGACAAGAATAGTCATTTCTATCATAGGGCTGGCCATGTGCAGTCTTAAAAATGTGGAACGCACACGGCTGCTATCCGTGTTTTCCAAATCCGCAGTTTGCAAAGCGCAAAACACATACAGTGGTGTGAACGTACCTTAAAGGGGTTGTCTCTCACTTCAGCTAATGGCATTTATCATGTAGAGAAAGTTAATACAAAGCACTTACTAATGTATTGTGATTCTCCATATTGCTTCCTTTGCTGGCTGGATTCATTTTTCCATCACATTATACACTGCTTGTTTCTATGCAATCCAGCAGAGGTGGCTGTGCTTGCCCACTATAGTAAAAAGCCCCAGCCTGTGTTTGGTCCCACAGTTCTGGCCAGCACGTTTTCCTATAGTGTGCAAGCACGACCACCGCTGCAGAATTGCATAGAAACAAGCAGTGTATAATGTGATGGAAAAATGAATCCAGCCAGCAAAGGAGACAATATGGACAATCACAATACATTAGTAAGTGCCTTGTATTAACTTTCTCTACATGATAAATGTTATTTGCTGAAGTGACACAACCCCATCAAATCTGATGAAAATCAATATGGCCGCCATTTTAGACGTCACTAACTTTCCCAGGCTCCTGAACAGTAGCGTGTCCTAGTTATTCAGCAGTACCCGTGTGGATGGCAGTTGGTTCCTAAGAAAGAGATGTATAGAGATTTCTGCTATGTTTGAACTTAGGCCCCAATATATCATGCCCTCACTCCAGAATTCCGGCTTCAAAAAGTGGCAAAATAGGGCTTTTGTGACTTTGCACTCACTTGTGCAAAAAGTTTGTGACTTTTTATAGTTTCACACCACTCAATTGCAGGTTTAAAAGTGGATGTGGTTATCCCATGATTAATGCAAACGAAATAAAAAAGAAAACCATAATCTAGTACATGAAGACCTCTTTCTAACAAAGCTAGAACCAGCCCTGTACCTCACATGGATCCAGAGATTCTGCTAAAGACGTCCAGATGTTCTGCTAAATTTATTTCTAGATGTCAGCTTAGGGGGCGTGTCCTCTCTCAGGGGTGTGTCCTGTCTGCTGCAGCCAGTGGTATTTGAAGGATGGAACAGAGCATGTGCTTCCATCTCAGTGAGCAGGACAAAGAATTTACAAAAAAATAGCAAACAGCAGGTGGCGCTATACAGATGGTTTTTGATGAATAATTCAGTGGCCATAAAAAATGAATTACCATATTTTTCGCTTTATAAGACACTCAGGTTTTAGAGGAGGAAAATCAGAATTTTTTTTTTTTAATGAGATCTCGCGTCAGATCCTCAGATCAGACTCCCATATCAGATGCTCAGATCAGACCCGTTAATCAGGAACTCAGTTCAGACCCCATATCAGGACCAAATATCAGATCCCCATCAGACCTCCATGCTGGACCCCATTAAACCTCAGATCAGACTTCCATGACAGACCTCAGATCAGAGAGAAAATAACTTCACTTACGTCTGCAGCTCCTCTTCAGGGCTGTCAATCGCTCCTCCAGTCACGCTCCCTTGTCTTCTCTGGCCTCATCTGGTCATACACTGCAGTGCAACCCCAGGGAAGAAGACGAGGGAGGGCGAGTACCAGCAGCGCTCACAGCCCTTTCACCCCGCACCTACGGTAATACATACTAGGGAGCGTTTCCATGATGTAAGCACTCACTAGTATTCGCTTTATAAGACACATGGCTATTTCCCCCACTTTTGGGAGAAAAAAGTGCGTCTTATAAAGTGAAAAATATAATACATGCAGTTACAAAAGTATTCAGATTCAGGGACTGGTTTGAAAAAATGTAGATTTTTTTTGTGGGACAACACGTTTAATGAATTTCACTCAGATTTATCATTGAGACTTTTGGAATGTGGAGTAGGAAACCTGGAGGTGCTTTTCTAGACAAGAATGTTAGGTTTGAGGATGAGGCAGATTTATGAAAAAACATGAGACGTGAGATGTGGCATAAAGTTCGCCGACACAGACTCAAGCAAATCTGACTTCAAATATTCCCCTCATGATAAATTCCCCCCATAGCCATAATTTTCTTCTTCCCAACTCCAGCCACATTTGGTCACTTGTAGTAATAGCGCCCCCCAGTGCTGTCTCTGTCCTCTGGTATTTACCTACCGTATTTTTCGCTTTATAAGACGTACTTTTTCCCCCCAAAAGTAGGGGGAAATTGCGGTGCGTCTTATAAAGCAAATACAAGTGAGCGCTTCCATTATGGAAGTGCTCACTTGTATGTTTTAACTGCGGCACCCCCATCAGACCTCAGATCAGCCCACCTAGCCTCATAACAATAAAATAAAAACCTCTCTTACCTGTCCCAGAGTGGAGCCGCGGCGCTCCTCTGGCTTCCCAGGCCGGCGCTGCACTGTCCCGACGGTGTACAGCGTCAGGATGTAGTGCACGCACTATGAGGGCTGGGCTGATCTGAGGTCTGTGATGTCCTGAAATTTAGGGGGGGTCTGATATGAGGTCTGATGAAAAATATTTTTTTCTCATTTTCCTACTCTAAAATCTGGGGTGCTTCTTATCTTCGGGTGCGTCTTATAAAGCGAAACATACGGTACTCACTTATACAGCGCTGACATATTCCGCAGCGTTTTACAGTTATCATCTCTGTCTCCTCAATGGAGCTCAGAGGCAATGGGGCTCACAATCTAAGTTCCCTATCAGTATGTCTTTGGAGCGTGGGAGGAAACCTACACAAACACGGGGAGAACATATAAACTCCATTCATTGAACCTAGGACCCCACTGCTGCAAGGCACCAGCGCTGAGCCCCGAGCCACCGTCGCCTGTTTGAGCTCTTAGTGGAGTAGTACATAAATCTATAGCATGATTTATGTCGGCAGATCTTAAAGTAAACCTTGTGACAGTGCATGAAGTATTTGATGTCACGTAATTACATTCCCAGCAGCAGAATAGATGGCCCTGCCTCACGTGTACATACGTCTTCTCAGGGTGGAAGTTTTTTGTTTTGCAGTTGTATTTTTTTAATGTGATATATGTTCCAAAAGATGCCATAAAACACACCGGCCTGGTAATATTGTGTGATGCATAGCCAGCCTTGCTGGTAGCACTGCCGTGTGTCATTTTACACCATCCACAACGTCAACTTTCCTGTGAAAATTGAGTACTCACCCGTTGGCAGTCAACTCCTAGTGTTCCCTAATGAGTCGAGGTCGAGTGTTCACCACACCTAAGCTTAGTGTGGCCCCTGTGTCCTTGAATGTGGCTGAACTGGAATATCAGAAACATAACTGAGGGTTCCTGCACACTACTGTAAATGGCCCAGGAAACGAGGTCCGTGTGTCGGCCACATCTCCGGCCCCAACCGTGGCTCCTCTAACCTGGACTGACTATCATAGTGTTTTAGGATACAGTCAGTTCGTATGTGATCGAGGCTATTGTAGTGTACTCACATGAATGCAATTTTTTGATTCGGTCAGTTCTGGTCAGAGGAGCTACAGTTGACTCAGGTGATGAGGCCTACACACACTGTGTTTCCTGGGCCCATCACAGTCGTGTGCGTGAACCCTTGTAAGTTATGACGATCAGAATGTAACCAGGCAAAAACCAAAAAAAAACTATTTGGGTTCTGAGACCACAACTTGCCTGGTCATGGGATTAAAGCGTTGTCTTGTTTAGGACCCTCATCTCTTGGGACACATTTAGATGGCTATAATCTAGGTGCAGATCCCTGTGATGTTAGTTTTGTTTGCGCCCGGTTTTGCAGCTATACCATGGAAGCTAATTATGCTCATCTAAACTAGGCCTTCGCTGGAGCACCAAGTGGCCAAAAAGAGCGACTCACCCTGAAGGACCTGTCCTGTCCACTCATTCTACAGCTAGCATAATGAAGGAATGGGGTTTATTCCAGCATCCAGTGCCCAGATAAATGCAGTCTTTATTTTATCCAGTAGAAACAATACAAACAGCAAAGGATACACTACATAGCTACGCGTTTTGGGTATGTAGCTCGCCCTTTCTCATGGTCATCATGAGTAATTCATTGGTCCGAGTCCACAGAAATTCCAGGCATCCCAGTGGAGCCGGCAGGTGAGCTGTATTTTTTATTTTTTTTCAACCTGGCAGCTAGCATAGTGCCCCCATCAGACCTCAGATCAGCCCATTGTGCCCCATCAGACCTCAGATCAGCCCATTGTGCCCCATCAGACCTCAGATCAGCCCATTGTGCCCCCATCAAACCTCAGATCAGCCCGATGTGCCCCCATCAGACCTCAGATCTGCCCATTGTGCCCCCATCAGACCTCAGATCTGCCCACCCAGCCCCATAACGATAAAATAAAAACCTCTCTTACCTGTCCTGCGCCGCGGCTCTGCTTTGGGTCCGGCGCTCCTCTGGCTTCTAAGGCACTACGTCCTGACGCTGTACGCAGTCAGGACAGTGCATCGCCGGCCCGGGAAGCCAGAGGAGTGCCGGAGCAGAGCCGCGGCGCAGGACAGGTAAGAGAGGTTTTTATTTTATTGTTATGGGGCTGGGTGGAGCCCCATAACAATAAAATAACAATAAAATGGAAGCGCTCACTTGTATTCGCTTTATAAGACGCATCGCAATTTCCCCCCTACTTTTGGGGGGAAAAAGTGCGTCTTATAAAGCGAAAAATATGGTACGTCTAATGCAATAAAACTAGGGAGAGGACATGTACTGCATAGGCTGATGGTGGCCCCTTAAAATTACTTCCTCTGGTGGGCCCAAGGAACTCTAGTCCGACACCAGGGATTGTCCAATGTGTACAATACAATACAATACATACATACAGCATTTGCAGCTTTCTTGGCTTCTACTCTGGTAGATCTTCTAATCTCACCAACCTTTCCCTGATCAGAGATGGATTCATCACATGGAGTCGCCCGTAGCCGCAGAGTTTAGTTTCAACCAAGTTTCTCCGCTCACACTTTGGAAATTAATTTTAGTTGTCTCTAATGGACGTTTGCTTTTATCGTCTACAAGAAGCGGCGGCTGCCGCTTTCTAATGCTGAGATGCCTTGCCTCAGCCTAAAGAGGAGTAAATAAGACCCCATTAGAAGTCCTCACATTGTGAGTAACATTGGTCCCAGTAGCCCTTTGTAATGTCCATTAACGCCTTTCCCGAGGATCCGCATCTCATTTTCCAGAGCCATTTAGTCAAACGTGCGATTATTTAGAAAGTTAATTCATGCATGCCGAAATGTAGCTTAAGTAATGCGAGGGGCGGAAGGTAAAGCTCTGCGGAGACCGCAGTCCTTTTTGTTATTTAATGATCAGCCATAATTAACTTGCAAATTTGAAATAATTAGAACAAATTAAAGGTATTTAACTTCCCCCATCCCTGAAGAAAGACTCAGATTGCACCAAACTCTGCTCTAAATTATTCACAAGGTGGAGGTGTTAGCTGCAAGGTTCTGCCGCTTTATGGATATTGTGAAAAATACCAGCAATCTACCGCCATCATCCTCATCATAGGTGTATTCTACCGCCAGAGAAATGAGCTCTCTATGTGAGATTCACAGGTCTGATGGTAGAGTGTGTAAATGGTACATTATCTCTTTAAAAAATGTACAAGGCGATGGAGAAGAGCTATGAGAGGGGGAGAGAGGTGTAAGAGAGTTATGAGACGGATAGAGAGGGAGGCATGTAAGAGAGTTATTAGAGGGAGAGAAGAGAGAGGAATGTAAGAGTTATTAGAGGGATAGAGAGGGAGGCATGTAAGAGAAGTTATGAGAGGGAGAGAAGAGAGAGTTATGAGAGAGATAGAGGGAGGGGAGAGAGTTATGAGACGGATAGAGAGGGAGGAATGTAAGAGTTATTAGATGGAGAGAAGAGAGAGTTATGAGAGGGAGAGAAGAGAGAGTTAGGGATACAAGGAGATAAGTGAAAGTTATGAGAGGGATAGAGGGAGAGGGATGTAAGAGAGAGTTATGAGAGGGATAGAGAGGGAGGGATGTAGAGAGAGTTATAAGAGGGATACAAGGAGAGAATAGAGTTATGAGAGGGATAGAGAGGGAGAGATGTAAGAGAGTTATGATAGGGAGAGAAAAGAGAAAGTTTTGAGAGGGATCGAGGGAGAGAAGAGAGAGTTATGAGAGGGAGAGGCAGGAATATGAGAGAGGGAGATAGAGATTAGAGGTATTGATGTGAGGGGAGATGGGAGAGTGATGTCTCCTTTGTATCTGAGATGCATAGATATCAGAGAGGCTATATGTGTGTGTGGTATAAGGAGTATGAAAGATAGAAATGTAGACATCTGTTTCTGGGAAAGCTAGGTGACCACCAATATGGCCGACGCTATACTTCATCCAGGGTTTGTCACCCAGCTGAGTGTTTTATACGATTTAGTTCCTCTGTGTCCTTCCACCATTCTGTATGTGGCAGCTCTGCCCAGTTATTGTGTGCTCTGCTCTGATCCTGACTAGAGATGAGCGGGCAGTGCTCGGGTCCCGTGTGAAATGCCCGCAGGCATTGCGGATCCCGTCCTCAGCTGCATGTAAGTCAATGAGGACGGATCATTTGGTATGACTTCATACCAAACGGTTCCGTCCTCACCAGTCCTAAAGTCAGTGGGGACGGAACCGTTTTGGTATGAGTGTCATACCAAACGATCCGTCCTCATTGACTTACATGCAGCTGAGGACGGATCCGCAATGCCTGCGGGCATTTCACATGGGACCCGAGCGCTACAGTGCTCGTAATGAGCACTGCTCGCTCATCTCTAATCCTGACTTACACAGACAGAGCAGTCAACGTGAGGAAGCCGAGTAATGTAACCTCCACAGTGACTACCTTTACTGCGTCTCCAGACCAGTTATCAGAAGCTACAGTGCCGCACTCACCACTCCTGTTCTATACAGAAAGGGCCATGGCACCATCACCGAGTAAATATGGACGCCGGTCCATGCTAGATGTAACATCACATCTGCCTGTCATGTGCCATGATTATTACATTGTTCTTCTTTGCATCAATTCTTAAAGGGGTTTTCCAGGAATTAAGAAAAAAATACTTTATTACTTTATAATAAATATATTCCTAAATACCTTTTATTACTTATATTGCCTTGTTTTGTCTGGGGAGCAGTCATTAGGAGAATTGAAATGTCCGCTGTCCTATTAGTGCATACAAAACCTGTCCTAATCACACAGGAGGACAAGTTACTTCACAACACTGAAGTCTTAAGAGATGCCTCATCCTCCTCTCTGCTCTGCTTTAAGATCTTCAGCTGAATCTCTGTAGGACTGGAGTTCATGAGGAGATATAAAGTACAGAGAGGAAGTGGGGATATAGATATGAGCAGCAGCTCTTGTATGCAGTCTCCATTACCACAGTCTGTCCTGTCTGTCCTCTCTGTACTTCATGTCCCCTCATGAACTCCATCCATATATAGACCAAGCTGAAGATCTTATCTGTATTCAGGATCATAATCCCTGACAAGTACAGAGGAGGATGAGGCAGCTCTTTACCTCAGTGTTGTGAAGTAACTTGTCCTCCTGTGTGATTAGGACAGGTTTTGTGTGGACTAATAGGACGGCGGCCATTTTATTTCTCCTAATCATTGCTCCCCAGACAAAACGAGCCATTATAACTAATGAAAGGTATTTGGGAATATATTTATAATGAAGTCATATTTAAGTATTTTCATTTTCTTAATTCCCGGAGAACTCTTTTAACATCCCATTGCAAGACCAAAATTATGGCAAATTCCATTGGTGGCCATTGGCTGGGCCTGCCCTAGGGGACATTAGCTGTACATTTGATAAATTGGTCATGAAGTATGCCAACATAGACTGACACAAAACTGACTCCAAGGACTCCACCCTGTGCGGGCACTGTCCTCATGCCACTGTGTGAAGAGCTCTGCGTCCTGATCTCTATTGTCTGAGGGTAACAATTGCTTCTCAGGCAGAACAGAAGCCATTAAATGCCAATATCCAGACTCTCAGACTAGGATCCCGTCATCCCTAGTGTATATTCAATATGATTTTTCTTGCCCGGTTTCACGTGGTTTGATATTTGTTAGCTGGGATCTTCATATCTGAATGCTTTCTGTCTTGTTCCTTGCAGCCCAGTGATCCCGACCCCTCCATCCAGTAAGAGCAGGAGAAAACCACTCAGTCCCAGCAAAAACGAGTCCGAAGGAAGAGCTTCCAGATTAGATGTCGAGGGGCAGAGAGATGGGTCGTGTGCCCGGCAGCCGTCCACTGTCAGTAAAGGTAAGTGGGTCCACTCCATGGCTAAAACAATGGGGGAGACATATCCAAACTGGCAGAGACGAAATCAAGTAGTTGTCTGACCCACCTCTCATTCCTCTGAAGATTACCCTTGGCATCTATTCCATCTTTCCCGATGTATTGTCGTGTTTTATTTTTCATCCCACATCAATGAGACTTGTGGATGAGATATGTACAGATTATTGGCCGGTCACATCTGCATTTTTCAGTCTGGTTTGTTTTCAGCACCGAACTGCAATAGAATATGGACTTTCACAAAAGCAAAGCACTGAGCAGAAGACAAGATATTAAAGTGCCCACTATCCACAGTGTGGGGGTTACATATCTGGATCAGTCAGGGGTCCGACTACCTGGACGCCCACCGATCTATAGAACATGGGTTCCAAGTTGAATGGAATAATCTAGCAGGTGTTCTGTCACCCCATTCATTCTCTGGGGGAGTGCTGGAGAAAGCCGTAGAGCGCTGTACTTGGCTATCACCAACAGTCTCATTCACAGTGAATGGCGTGGCACTGAGCGTGCTCGACCACCTTTCCAATCATTTAGGGAACGCGGAACCCCTGTTCTTATGATCAGCTGGACCCCCATGAGTCCAATAGTTATCTTCTATCCTGTGGAGTGTTCTACTTTTGGAATGGAGCGTCAGTAGTGTTGAGCGATCTTGTGTTGTAAGTTCGTCGCCCAAAGTTTGGGTTCGAGTTATCAAAGATATTCTGCTACCACGGACCATAACAGAATTCGGAATCCATAACGGAAGTCTTCAGTAACCCGAACTTTGGATGCCGAACATAAAACACAAGTTCGCTCAACACTAAGCAGTGGGTATTCATTCATTCAACTCTGTGGGACTGCTGGAGATACAGTAGACAAGGAATGGAGCAGTGGACACACATGGTAAGTCTGCAACTGCGTTCAAACAGGAGAACATGCCAGTCGGACAGGGGATAAGTTTTTATAATGGGGCAACCTTTTTAAAGAGCACCTGTCCCCGCTCCTGACACGTCTGTTTTAATAGCTTCATGCATTCCCCATGTAATAACAATTCTGGACCATCTATTCTTATGACTCTATGTTGTGCCATTCCTTTATTATTTCTACTAGAAGTTCTGAATGAATTGCTAGCAGTCTGCAGTAAGGGTACAGAGGGGAGGTGAGCAGTTGGGGGTGTGTACCTGCATAGGCTGACAATGGCAGCACTGATTGGATAGAGTAGTCCTGTGCAGAGACACCCCCCCCAACTGGTTAATTCCCTCTCTGTACCCTTACTGCAGACTGCTAGCAATTCATTCATAACTTCTATCATTAATAATAAAGGAATGGCACAACATACAGACATAAGAATAGATGCTCCAGAATTGTTATTACATGGGGAATGCATGAAGCTATTAAACCAGGCATGTCAGGAGTGGTGAAAGGTCCTCTTTAAAACTTCCTTCACATCAGTTGAATCCAGAATATATGATAAAGTCCTTACAGGTGCCAGATTATCAGATATTCTGGATTTAGTTTACAGTCATAGAAAAGCATATAAAGAATCAGAGAGACCAAGAGCCCAGTGTATAATTTTACTAAAAATTGTGCTCCTAGATCTCCTCATTGGTGTCTGCTCAATGTTCTCCCTTGACCTGTGCTGGATTATTAGATCTTATTTGATGCTGGATTACAGGAAGTTCACTCAATAAACCATATCTCATTGACACAGAAGTTTGCTGAGCTCCTTTACACCAAGACTTTCAAGGGTTGATGCCATTTACATAGGGTATTCCATCACTTTTATCCAACCTCAAAGGACCCCCACCCATACTGAGAATGGAGCTCCCGATCACCTAGGTGTGCATGAAACTGCTGCCGGCCCCTTTCATCCTCCGGACTAGCGGTAGTCTTAGAGGTCGGACCCTAACTGATTATAAAAGTGATGGCGTATCACAAGACCATTCTTCTGTCTTTTTTCCCCCCTTTTATTTCTGCACCCTTTGTTGCGGACACTATACAAATAAACACAATACAAAAAAGCAAGAAAATTGCAAAGATTTGATCTGGAAGTAAAGAAATAACCCGCGACCCAGCCAAGCCGTCCTTGCATTAAAAGGAGTTTTCGTCAGGTTGAACCCAAGCGGCAGGCGAGGTTAATCCCTTTCACTGCACAGCAACAAAAGCCCGGAGCCTGCAGACGACTTGTGTCCAGCAAAAATCAATTTCTAATTTGAAGCAAAATCAGTTTTGACTAACAGGGGTTCAGGCCCTATTACCGGGGCTGCATAGTCCGCTGACATTTCAGCGCTCTGTGGTTGTGCTCATCGAATTCACAGTCATTTTCCAGCTCTTCAGTCTGGGATGAGGCAGCGCCAATCAATGCCTCGTGGGAAGATTGTGATTTCTGCCAGTAAACTTTCTGAGCTGTATTTATATGAAGTCCATTCCCCGGAGCAGAATTCACTACATGACTGAGCGTAGACAGGGTGCTGAATCTCCTTAAAGAGACCGGTCCTGTATGGAGACTCCATGGGACATTAATATGCAAAGAGGTATCTCCCAAGAAAGAGAACCATCTCGCCAGCAGCTAATATCCAGAGTAACTGCCATGTGTAGCACGGAGAACAGCTAGACAGGCTGGAAGTGACTCCATAAGGTCCTGGTAGGTGGTCACAGGTATCTGGAGCCAGGCTGACTGCGTTATATCCCACAGCTGCTGGAGGGGGTCGTGGGGGAGGATCCATAGAGTGAACACAACGATCAAGGTGGTCCGACAGATGCTCAATTGGGTACAAGTCTGGGGAATTAGGGGGCCAGGGTAGTACTTGGAAGTCTTGGTCATGCTCTTCCAACCAATGTCTGATATTTCTAGCCATGTGATGTGTCCCATTGTCCTTCTGGAAGATCCCATCCCTCCCCAGGGAAGACAATCAGCATGTAGGGGTGTACGTGATCTCCAAGGATGGATCTGTACCCAAATTGTTTGAGAGAGCCTTCGACATGGAGGAGTGGGCCCAGAGGATGCCACAAAAATATTCACTAGACCATAACGTGGCCACCACCAGCTTGTGTTCTTCCAGCAATGGCTGCGGGGTGATTGTTCTCTGATATTTGTCACCTGACACGGCAACGCCTATCCGTTCATCAGAGAAGAACCCCTTTGGCAATCAGTGGAGGTCCAATTCTGATACTGCAGTGAAAATTAAAGCCTTTTCTGCCAATGCAACTTCATTAGCAGAGGTGCCCTGACCATGCATCTGGTTCGAGGCCCCATACACAGTAGGGATTGCTAAACTGTTGTATTAGACACGTGTCTGCAGAGGTGGACTGGGCATAGACCTTACAGGGAAAGTTCCAGTTGGGCCCATGCCCGGGGGCCACCTGGACCCTCCTCACGATCTGCCAGTGGAAGCTTTTAGGGCTGTATTTTATGCTGCTGGCAGCATTTTCTGATGGACTGTGGTATTTGGCTCTGTTGGGGTGGTATAATGTGCCACAATATGGTATTGCTGGCCCTGCCTTCCATCAATTTGGACCCGACTACAAAACGGGGCCACTTTTAGTATTTTTTCCAGGGCCACTTTAAGTTCACAGTCCACCCCTGCATGTCTGGTAATCCCCTGGTTCATTTTGGCGCTGAGCTGCTCCACAGTCTGCCCATGTGCACCTTCGTAGCCAACGTTCACCTCTTACATCAATGGCACGTGGTGCTCCTCAGGTCCCACATCTCTTATTCACAGTGGCGCCATCTGTCCACTCACCATACACTTTCCTTCAGCAGCACGAGAACAGTTCACACTGCGCAGCTCAGAAATACTGCCACCGCTGGCCCCAAAGCCAGTAATCATCCCTTTTTGCAACTCTGATAAGTTGGCTCTTCTACTCATAACAGCAACAAGAGATGTGTGTGCAGACAGTCTATCACAAACCTTATATACCCACCGAGCCAGCTCATCACACCTTATATACCCACTGAGCCAGCTCAGCACACCTTATATACCCACGAGCCAGCTCAGCACACCTTATATTACCACCGAGCCAGCTCAGCACACCTTATATATACCCACGAGCCAGCTCAGCACACCTTATAACCGAGCCTCAGCACAACCTTATATACCCACCGAGCCAGCTCAGCACACCTTATATACCCACCGAGCCAGCTCAGCAAACCTTATATACCACCGAGCCAGCTCAGCAAACCTTATATACCCACGAGCCAGCTCAGCACACCTTATATACCTACTGAACCAGCTCAGCACACCTTATATACCTACCGAGCCAGCTCAGCACACCTTATATACCCACGAGCCAGCTCAGCACACCTTATATACTAGCCCTCAGCGAGCCAGCTCAGCACACCTTATAT
>ONZH01010207.1:0-38759 GCA_900303285.1 Rhinella marina
CTCTGGTGGCCTGCTGTGCGTCCATACAGCGGGCTACAAGCACAAATGGGGTGTTGTTTTAATGGGGAAAAATTGGGGAACATGCATTGGGTGCATTTTCTCTTTTAACCCTTTGTGAATCTGAAAAATTGGGGTCTGCTTGTAATTTTTCATTTTCACAAATGTGTGCTTTGAAAAGCTTTTACAAGTGTTTCTGCCTTCTGTGAGACACCTTTTTAGTAAAAAGTACCCTTTCAACCACTTAAAATGTCCGTACTGGGGTGCTCTTTCCAAAATGGGGTCACTTGTGGGGATTTTTAATTTCTGGGGACCTCAGGAGTTATTTAAATGAGACATGTCTGTTAATTCTGGCCTTTAAAACCCATATATTGCTGTTTGTCTCTGATGGCCTGCTGTGCACCCATACAGCGGGCTACAAGCACAAATGGGGTGTTGTTTTAATGGGGGAAAAATGGGGAACATGTATTGGGGTGCATTTTCTCCTTTAACCCCTTGTGAATCTGAAAAATTGGGGTCTGCTTGTAATTTTTCATTTTCACAAATGTGTGCTTTGAAATGCTGTTACTTGCATTTCTGCCTTCTGTGAGACCCCAGTTTGTAAAAAAGTACCCTTTCTACCACTTAAAATGTCCGTACTGGGGTGCTCTTTCCAAAATGGGGTCACTTGTGGGGATTTTTAATTTCTGGGGACCTCAGGAGTTATTTAAATGAGACATGTCTGTTAATTCTGGCCTTTAAAACCCATATATTGCTGTTTGTCTCTGATGGCCTGCTGTGCACCCATACAGCGGGCTACAAGCACAAATGGGGTGTTGTTTTAATGGGGGAAAAATGGGGAACATGTATTGGGGTGCATTTTCTCCTTTAACCCCCTTGTGAATCTGAAAAATTGGGGTCTGCTTGTAATTTTTCATTTTTACAAATGTGTGCTTTGAAATGCTGTTACTTGCATTTCTGCCTTCTGTGAGACCCCAGTTTGTAAAAAAGTACCCTTTCTACCACTTAAAATGTTCGTACGGGGGTGCTCTTTCCCAAATGGGGTCACTTTTGGGGGTTTCCACTGTAGGGCCAGCTCAGGGGGTCTTCATGTGCGACATAGCTCCCAATTATTATTTCAGCTAATTTCACTCTCCAAAAGTCATATGGTGCTCCTTCCACTGTGAAGCCTGCTGTGCGCCAGTACATTGGGCTACGAGCACATATGGGGTGTTGCCGCATTCGGGGCGAAATGGTGATCAAAATGTGGGGTGCATTTTGTCCCGTTACCCTTTTTGAAAGTGAAAAATGTGGGTGTATAGCAACTTTTTTGTCAAAAAATTGCAATTTTTCATTTTCACTTCCGCGTGAATCCTAATTCTAGGAAAAACCAGTGAGCTCAAAGTGCTCACCACACACCTTGAAAGATTCCTTAAGGGGTGCTCTTTCCAAAATGGGGTCACTTTTGGGGGTTTCCACTGTAGGGCCAGCTCAGGGGGTCATCATGTGCGACATAGCTCCCAATTATTATTTCAGCTAATTTCACTCTCCAAAAGTCATATGGTGCTCCTTCCACTGTGAAGCCTGCTGTGCGCCAGTACATTGGGCTACGAGCACATATGGGGTGTTGCCGTATTCGGGGGGAAATGGTGATCAAAATTTGGGGTGTATTTTGTCCCGTTACCCTTTGTGAAAGTGAAAAATGTGGGTGTATAGCAACTTTTTTGTCAAAAAATTGCAATTTTTCATTTTCACTTCCGCGTGAATCCTAATTCTAGGAAAAACCAGTGAGCTCAAAGTGCTCACCACACACCTTGAAAGATTCCTTAAGGGGTGCTCTTTCCAAAATGGGGTCACTTTTGGGGGGTTTCCACTGTAGGGCCAGCTCAGGGGGTCTTCATGTGCGACATAGCTCCCAATTATTATTCCAGCTAATTTCACTCTCCAAAAGCCATATGGTGCTCCTTCCACTGTGAAGCCTGCTGTGCGCCAGTACATTGGGCTACGAGCACATATGGGGTGTTTTCTGTAAACTACAGAATTGGGGGTAATAGATTTTGTGGGTTTTTTTGTTGTTAACCTTGATGTGTTCATGGAAATTGGATTAAAACTTAAAATCTGCTAAAAAAAAATGGAATTTTTGAAATTTCATTCCAATTGTCCGTCAATTCTAATGGAACACATAAGGGTTAACAAAGTTAGTAAAATCAGTTTTGAATAGCTTGAGGGGTGTAGTTTCTAAAATGGGGTGATTTATGGGGAGTTTCCACTATATAAGCCCCACAAAGTAACCTCATATCTGTACTGGTCATTAAAAAAATGGGTTTTGGAAATCTTCTAAAAAATTTAAGATTTGATTCAAATCTTAGAAGCCTTATAACGTCCTAAAAAGTAAAATGACATTTACAAAATGATGCCAACATAAAGTAGACATATGGGGAATGTAAAATAATAACTATTTTTTGAGGTATTACTATATATTTCGAAAGTAGAGAAATTGAAATTTGGAAATTTGCAAATTTTTCCAAATTTTTGGTAAATTTGGTATTTTTTAAAAAAATAAAAATGAAATATTTTGCCACAAATTTACTACTGTCGTGAAGCACAATATGTGACGAGAAAACAATCTCAGAATGGCCTGGATAAGTAAAAGCATTCCAAAGTTATTACCACATAAAGTGACACATGTCAGATTTGCAAAAAATGGCCCGGTCAGGAAGGTGAAAACAGGCCCGGGGTTGAAGGGGTTAAAGCAGGTTTGAAGTGTGGTCGCCCATTCCACCTTCATCCACTACTGGTGTTGTGCCTTGTGCTGCAGTCACTCAGGTGCTAGGAGCCACTGATTAGGAGGCCTATAAAGCGGCAGAGCTAGCAGACAGGGAGGAGGCTGAGTGCAGCTAAGACTGCTGGAAGGGTGTGGGCCTAAAATGATCTGCGCTACCTGAAAGGTAAAAAATTGGATTGTTTATTTCTGTGTTTCTACAGCTAGAGGGAGTGCTATATGTTTAGTTAGTGCTCTGACGAGCAGGTTTTGTTTTGCTGCCTGAAGTTAAAGTGTAATTTTTCTTACCGTAAATTCTCTTTCCTTTAGTCCAAAGCAGCAGCACCACCAATGGGGATTTCTGATCCTCCTGAAATCACAGGACAGGAGATGTCAATTAACTAATCAATTAAATGCAGATCCTATAAGACCATCTAAGCTAGACCTTCCTATTGTGTAATTATAACGAACTTCCAGTCGCACGAAAAACACACTCAAGGCCTGTTTTAACAAATATTTATTGGGTGGGAAAGCATGTGCTGCTGCTTTGGACTAAAGGAAAGAGAATTTACGGTAAGAAAAATTACACTTTCCTTGTCGTCCTACAGCAGCAGCACCACCAATGGGGATTTAGCAATTAATCCTACAGGGAGGGCTCTCCATTATACCGCGGACTCTAATACTGCTCTGCCAAAGGCCGTTTCGCCCGCTTGTCGCATATCCAGTCTGTAGTGTTTCACAAACGTGTTGGACGAACTCCATGACGCTGTTTTACAGATCTGGTCTATGGGGACAGATCTCTTCTCTGCCCACGACGTGGCCATAGCACGAGTCGAATGAGCTCTTATCGGCCTGGGCACTTCCAAGCCCTTCTGCTCATAGCAGGCAGTAATAGCCTCTCTTATCCATCTGGATAATGAGGCTTTTGTAAGCTCCTCCCCTTTCTTTTTCCCTGAATGTGACACAAACAGGTGGTCTGTTTTCCTAAACTCTCTCGTTCTTTGGACATAAATCTTCAATGCTCTGCCCACATCCAGAGAGTGAAGTCTGAACTCTTCTTCTGAAGACGGATCCGGGAAAAAAATCGGCAACTCAATCTGCTGGTTGAGATTAGCAAAAGAAGGAACCTTTGGTTGAAACGATGGTAGAGTCCTTAGCAACACTCTGTCTTGAAGAAAGATTGTGTAAGGCTCCGTACATGCCAGGGCCTGTAACTCACTCACCCGCTTGGCCGAAGTGATTGCCACTAGGAAACAGACCTTGATGGACAAAAACTTCAAATCCGCCTCCTGAAGAGGTTCAAAGGGGGCGTAGCATAGCTGATCCAGGACCACACAAAGATCCCATTTTGGGATTGGATCGATGACCTGCGGTCTAATTCTTCTGACAGCCTTGACAAACCTCTGTATCAAAGGCTCCTGGGACAACCTTCTTCCTAATGCCGCTGATAAGGCAGATATGTGGACCTTAATCGTCCCAGGCGTTAGTCCCTTCTCAAACCCTTGCTGCAGGAAATTAAGGATATCCCGAGTTGTAGGAGATTCCGACACTATTGCAGTCTTTCTGCACCAAAGGTCGAACACCCTCTTGATTCTTTGGTACACCTTGTTAGTGGTGCGTGCTCTGGATTGTAGCAGGGTTTTTACCACCGCGTCAGACAAGCCCTGTGTAGTTAAAAGGGCGCAGTCAACATCCAGGCTGTCAGTTGCAGCTGGCATAGATGTGGACAACATTTGTCGCCCTGAGTAACCAGCTGTGGGATCTGTGGGAGTCTCCAGAAGGTGTTCCTGCTCATTGTGATGAGCGGGGAAAACCATGGCCTCTTGGGCCAGTATGGGCAGACTAGTATTGTGGAGACCTGGTCCCGTCTGATCTTCTGTAAGACCTTTGGGATCATAGGGATGGGCGGGAAGATGTAGGCCAGTGTGAAGTCCCAGGGGACCGAGAGGGCATCCAGCGCCCAGGGGTTGTCCCCCTTGAATAGGGAGCAAAACAGTGGAACCTTTGCATTGTCCCGAGTGGCCATCAAGTCTATCTGGGGATGACCCCAACGTCTGGTGAGTTGCACAAACACCTCGGGGTGTAAAGACCACTCCCCCGGGAGGGGTAAGTTGCGGCTTAGTCTGTCGGCGACCAAATTGTTGCTCCCCTTGATATGCACAGCCGACAGCTGTTGAATATTGGCCTCCGCCCATCTGAAGATCCGTTCCGCCTCTATGAGGAGGGATAGGGATCTGGTACCTCCCTGGCGATTCAGGTACGCAACGGTGGTCACGTTGTCTGATTTTATTCGAATGGCTTGATCCCGGACCTCGAGGTGGAAATGTGTCAGGGCATTGTAGACCGCTCTCATCTCTCTTAGATTTGATTGCAAAAGTCTCTCCACTGGGGTCCAGGTTCCTTTTACCCTCCGCCCCTTCATGTGAGCACCCCAACCTGTAGCCGAAGCGTCGGTCGTGATGTCGGTCCATTCCGGGAGGGCAAATGTCTTGCCATTGTTTAAAGCCATCCACCACCTCAGGGAGTTTCTTGTCTCCTTTGAGACTATCGTTATGTGATCCAGCGAACTGCTGTCTCGATCCCACTTCTGCAATATCTCCCACTGCAGTGGCCTCATGTGCCAATTCGCCCAAGGAATTGCCTGGCTGGCCGCCGTCATGAGACCGAGTGTCTTCATCATCTGACGAAGGGAAACCGGCCTGGTCTGTCTCAACCGCAGTATATTCTGGCGCAGAACCTTCATTCTCTCCATTGGAAGAGAAACGGTCATTGCCTTGGTGTCCAGAATGAATCCTAGGAATTGTTTCTGCTGGGCCGGCCTGAAACTGGATTTCTCCGTATTGACAATCCAGCCTAGGGACTGAATCCTGTCTAGAATTAACTGAAGATGTAAGTTGAGAATCTTGACGCTCGACCCCTTTACCAGCCAGTCGTCCAAGTACGGGATTATTGTTATCCCCTTCTCTCTGAGGCCTGCGACCACCGCCGCTATCACCTTCGTGAACGTGAACGGGGCCGACGAAATGCCGAATGGGAGTGCCGTAAATTGTAGGTGGTGAAGATGTCCCCCTAAATAGACCGCAATACGCAGGAACTTGCGGTGTTTCTTGTGAATAGGGATGTGGAGATACGCATCTTTCAAGTCTATTGTAGCCAGGAAATCCCCTGGCTCCAATAGACTTAGAGCTGACCGAACTGTTTCCATACGGAATTTCTTCTTGCGTATGAATTTGTTTAAATACCTTAGGTCTATGATGGTCCTCCACCTCATCTGAGGCTTTGGGACTAGAAAAACCCTGGAGTACACTCCTTGAAGGGTCTCCTCTACCGGGACAGGTTCTAATACATTCATCTGAATGAATTCCCTTAAGGCCTGTTCTACAAGGCCTTGCTTCTGACCTGGTAGCCTTTGAGTTCTGACATACCTGTTTGGGGGTCTGGCGTCCAACTCTATACGATAGCCATTTTTTATGGCGTCTAAAACCCATAGATCTTTCACCACTTTCTCCCATTCTACATAAAAGTGGGTTAACCTCCCCCCTACAGGCATACCTCTGGCGTCAGAACTCCAGCTTGCGTTTGGAGGGCGGGGCTCCTCTTCCACGGCCTCTTCTGCGCAGTGTAGATGATCCTCTGAATATACCTCCTCTGGAACTGGATGTCTCTCCTCTGTCTGATCCTCTGCGATCCGTGGCTCTACCGGCTGGACGAAAGGAAGAAAACCACCTTTTCTTAGCTGCATACGGAAGTGATTTGCCCTTTTTATCTGACAAGTTTTCCATGAGAGTGTCCAGCTCAGGACCAAAGAGTCTATTCGGGCGGTACTCCATGGCACACAGCGTGTTTTTGGAGTGGATATCCGCCCCCCAGGGCTTTATCCACAGAGATCTCCTGCCCGCAGTAGATAACGCCATGGACCTAGCTGCGAATCTCGCCTGCTGTACGGAGACGTCACAGAGAAAATCGGAAGCCAGCGCAATCTTCTTGAAAGATAGAAGTATGTCGTCTCTGGGCACCCCTTTGTCAATATCCTCCTCCATCTGGAGAAGCCATGCTCTTAGGTTCTTGGCGACCGTATAGGATGACAGCGCTGCCTTTGACTGACCTGAGGCAGAGAGATAGCTCCTGCGGAAGGCATTATCTATCCTTCTATCCATTGGGTCTGTGAAGTTAGACCCATCCTCGCTTGGTACCAGTGTGCGCCTGAAAAGCCTTGAAATGGCGACATCCACCTTGGGGGGATCTCCCCATTGCCCCTCTTCATCTTGGTCAGTCCTACACATGGTCTTGAACCTCTTATTAAATATTGGCCCCTTATCAGGCGTTTTCCATTCGCTTATCATAAGTCTTTTAACTAAGGGGTCAACCTTGAAGGCCCTAGATTTTTTAGGGATGCCGTCGTCTCCGACCACTTCCGCCTGTACTACCGCCTCAGGCTCTAGGGATTTGAATAATCTCGACATTCTTTGTAGCGGGAATAAATTCATTTCCTGATCACTTTCCTCAGACTCTGAAGAGTTAACTTCGTCTATCACTCTGTATTCCTCAAACATGACAGACTCTCTAGGAGAAGAATCCATCCTCTCAGGGGACGCTGTGGGTCCTAATTCCGCCTGAGGAGCTGCAGTCTCATGATTCTTAGTGGCTGACTGCCTGAACTGCTTAAACGTATCATGCACGAAGTCCTTCATCCACAGTAACACATCCCTATTTGATAGTGACTGTTCTTCTACAGGAAAGTCATTAGTTCTGCAGGCTGAGCAGAAATAGAATTCGCTGCCATCTGGCAGGGGGGTGTTACATGATCTGCAGGACATGTGTTTTCGCTTCCCAGCGGACTTCCTCGCAGAGGAGTTCCTCTCTTCAGAACCTTGGGACATTCTTCTAAAAATAGAGCAGAGCGGTCAGTAAGGGTCATTCTGCTCAGGATAGACTAGGCACTAACCCAGCACCACATGTGATCTAGAAAGAGGAAGGATTCCACAGAGAGTGCAAGGGGCTGCAAGAGGGATGCAGACCCAGAACAAAGTAACACACCTTTACCTTTGCAAAACCACCTAGTGCAGAACTAATCTAAGATAATGTCCCCAAATAGGAGACCACCACTAGACAGAGCAAGGGTACAGGGGAAGATTCCCCCCCCCCCGATCTGGGAGTACCAGCAACCTACCTTCAGCGGGGCACAGGCAAGCGCGGCAGAGCGGCGTGGAAGACGGGCGCCGCCATCTTTTTATCCCTCTCCTCCCCCCAAGCAAGGCGGCGCATGCGCAGAAGCAGAATGGTGCGCTGCCAAGCCGGGAGGAGGCGGAACCTCCAGAGGAACACGCCGTCTACCGTAAGTACCCGCTGCAACTGCTTTTTAACTCCGGATGTAAAATATAGCAGCTGGACCTGTCATAGATCCAGCACTATTACATGCCTCCAGGACATCTGGCACAGCCAGACTATCAGCATGACGTACCTCAGGAAACGGGGCTCGCGGCGCCGCCAACAATACTGGAGGGACCTGTATACTGAGTGCGCTGCTATGTCAGCGCAGTCTACTCGCTCATAGCGAAACTGAGGTACACGCCGTCTCAGGGCCCTACATGAACACCTAGAGGAGGGGGAGAATAAAAAAGAACTATACTTCCCAACATCTCCACCTTCTCATCGGAGAAGGTCTTTCCAGGAAGGACAGGAAAAAAACACAATAGGAAGGTCTAGCTTAGATGGTCTTATAGGATCTGCATTTAATTGATTAGTTAATTGACATCTCCTGTCCTGTGATTTCAGGAGGATCAGAAATCCCCATTGGTGGTGCTGCTGCTGTAGGACGACAAGGAAAGGCTGTTTTTTTTTTTTTTTCCTGCTGTCATTGGACTTGTTAATAAACGCAGGCTAAATGCTTGTTTGGACTAAAGCTTCTGTGTCAATGTCTCTGACTGCTGTTGCACCATTATCCTGACCTCTAGTGGGCTAATCCTCCCACAGCACAACAAAACATGGATCCTGGCTGTGTGTGTGTGTGTGTGTATGTATGTATGTGTGTGTGTGTGTATATATGTGTATATATATATATATATATATATATATATATATATATATATATATATAATTTTTTTTTTTTTTTTTTTTTCCTCTCCTGCAGAAGTGTCCTATCTTTGTTCACTAAACGGACAAGGACAGGACATGTTCATTTTTTGCGGGGCTGCGGAACAGACTTATGTATGCAGAAAGGGCAGGGCTTGCTGTCTGCATTTTTTGAGGCCGTACTGAGATGAATGGGTCCGCATCCGATCTGAGGATTTGGACCAAAACTATGACCGTGTGCATGAGCCCTTACTCTGCTGAAGCGCGCCCCCCCCCAGTAATGTGACTGACACAAATGAGGGGGAAGCAGCCTGTTGGCACTGTCATGTCACAACACAAGAAGAAAGTGCAGCTCTTCCTCTACTGCTCAACGAGCATGGACTGGTGCATCTGTAGTAACGAAGCAGTCAGTGCTCTATTTTCAACTAGTAGATTACAAAAATGGGCATAAAAGTGGGCACACAGTGTGATTTTAAGAATTGAATGAATTCTGGCCAGTGATCTCACACTACTAACATACAGAGGACTTTTTCATTAGATCTGGTGACATAACGGGTTTCTGCTAGGTGGAGGCTTCTGCTTAGCAGTGTTCCTGGTGACACCACTGGCACTAATGGACAGGCTTTAGCGCTGTCCTAGGCTGTAAAACACCTAGGGCAGCGCTAAGGCCCCCCCCCCAATAGTGCTAGTGATATTACCAGGAACACTGCTAGGCAGAAGCCTCTGCCTAGCAGTGTAAAAACGTAAACAAAAAAGCCCTTGCCCTGCGTGATACAGCGCAAGGCAAGGGAGAGCATCGAGAGAATGAAATGCTCTGATGCTCATATCAGGGGCTGCCTGGGTGAAGGGGATATGTCCAGGTGCAGCTCTGAATCCGGACAACCCCTTTAAATTACACTTTGTTGTGCCCACTTTTATGCCCATTTTTGCCCATCATTTGTATCTTAATACTCCTTTCAACCAGTTTCCCTTTAGAACACTCACTGCAACTTTTTCTATTATTGGGCATAAGGTCTCCTCAAAATTCTTTAAAAAATACAAATCATGTGAATAAGAAACCAACTTCAGCCTGGTGGAATCATGGCCATAATTGTCAGGTGAAAATGGTCCTAAGGGGGGGTGTCCTGGCTGTGCCTCCGGTAGTATGAGGGGCACACCCACTCTGCTGCTAGTGTATATTTTTCTACTTTATTTTTTGCCCATAAGTAGCAATACTGATGACAGTCTTGCGTATAGGCAAGGAAAGATTAATACACATGAGCATACATTTCCATAAATGCCACCACACTGAGCTCAACTTCAGCCAAATTATAAAATCAGCACAGGAACCTATCTTTTCTAATTCCCCGTGTTTTCCTCATATAATAAACACAAAGTACAATATAAAGTTGTTTAGGGATCCTTATGGAGAAAAGTGACCGATGAGGAGCTGATGTCACTACTCAGAGCTGACCTCTAGGGGGCAGGACGTTCCTCCACGTGATCGGAAACTAGAAGATGACCTGGTGACAAAGCAAGTTTCGGCTGCTACAGGTCAGGCGAGAAAAAAAAATAACACTGGAATTTGTATAGCGCATGCGCAGGACTGGCACGCGCACAAGAGGGTCTCCAGAGCGCGCTCTCACAGGACTATACTTCGCGACTGGGTCGCTCTTCCGCTTCGTGTGTTCCCTGACAGGTTCGGGTACGAAACTGGTAAACGCTCCTCCACGTTGTCTGTTATTAGTAGTAATAAAAATAGTAATACCTTACTACGTTACTCTAGGTATGGAAGGGCAGTGATATGTGAACATCCTTTTAGGACCCCGTCAGCAGGTAGGGGCAAGGTTTTAGCACGTGAACTGGTGGAAGACAGTGAATGGTATAGACAGCAGGGATCAGCAACCTTCCGCCACTCCAGCTGCTGTGAAACTACAACTCCCAGCATGCATACTTATTCAGCTATTCTAAGTGAAAGGAGGATTCTGAGAGTTGTAGTTTCAGAACATCTGGAGTGCCGGAGGTTGCCGATCCTTGGTATAGAGAGTAACGTTAACCCTTTCGCGCCCGGAGCTTTTTTCGGTTATGCACTTTCGTTTTGCGCTCCCTGCCTTCAAACAGCCATAACTCTTTTATTTTTCTGTTCACATAGCTGTATGAGGGCTTGTTTTTTGCGGGACAAGTTGTACTTTCCAACGCCACCATTTAATATTTCATACGGTGTAGTGGGAAGCAGGAAAAAAATTCCAAACCGGGTGAAATTGCAAAGAAAACGCTATTCCGCTACAGTTCTACGGGTTTCTTATTTACAGCGTTCGATGTGCATTAAAACTGATCCGTTACTTTCATTCTACTGGTCAGTACGAATCCGGCAATACCTAATATGTATAGTTTTTCCTGCGTTTTCATAGTGATAAAATAATTAGAAAGTTGCCCTTTTTTTTTTTTCCTTGTCAAATCTTGACCCCCTATAACTTTTTGGTATTTGTGTATGGGGGCTCATTTTTTGCGGGACGATCTGAAGTTTTTATTGATACCATTCTGGGGTGTGTGTGACTTTTTGATCACTTCTTATTTAATTTTTTTTAGAAAAAAAAAGCAACAAAAAACGACAAATCGCCATTTGGATGCTTTTTTTCCGCCATACAATTCGCCGTATTGGAATTTTTTTTTTATATTTTAAAAGTACGGGTGTTTTCGGTCACGGTGATACCCATGATGTCTATATTTATTATTTAGGTATTTATTTTTTAATTATTTGGAAAGGGGGGGTGATTTGTACTTTTATATCTTTTTTTATTTTTTTATATATATATTTTTTTTTTTTTATTTTTATTTTTTACTATTTGAAAGCTCAAATATGGGCTTATATATTGTGGCTTTTTTTTTTTCCTTTATGAGCCATTATGGATTTTATAGACTCAGAAATCCAAGAATTGCTCATTTCTTATCCTGGCCTGCCATCTAGTGGCCAGAATAAGAATTGCACTTTGAAAACTGTAATCCTCACCAGCGAGGATTACAGTTTTCATATGGTGTACAGACACCCCGATTGGCCACACGGGGTGTCTGTACACCACCCGGAAGCGAATGGAAGCCCGGAAGCAACTAGATGCCGTGATCATGGCATCTAAACTCCGAGGAAGACGCCGCCGATGGCAGTAAGTAGCGGCAAGTCTCTGCTGTTAGAAACAGCAGAGACTTGCCGGCTATGACGCGGCCCGCACTTGCGAGCGGGCGCCATGTACCCGCATCGCCCCAGCGCTGTACATGTACGGCGCTGGGCGCGAAGGGGTTAATGGCCGGGTCCTGCTTACTGACGGACTTGTCAGAGCAGAGGTGGATGCTACAGGAGAGACAGCATAATCCTGGGGACTGGCACTGCTGGACTCAACAGGACTCATCTGGAGGGTCCTGTTATTAGGAATCACAATACATATAAGGGTGGATTCACATCACGCGTTTAACGTATACAAAAATCTTATATGTTAAATGGATGCTTCAGACTGATGCCATAGAGTTCGATTGTAAAAAAAAAAAATTACGCTTTTTTTTTTTTTAAACTATTGATATATATCAATAGTTAAAAAAAATTATATATAATTTTTTTTTTTTTTTTTTTACTAGACTATGCAGGATACAAGAACGTGGCGTGCTGCGTTTTTGTAACGCGTATGTCAAACGGAGGCATAAAACGTGATGTGAATCGATCATAAAGATAGTAATCAATATAGTGAAAGGGAAGATTCCCTTTTATTGTAAAAGAAAAAAAGATTACATAAACGCATCATAGTCCCGCTGATTAGAGTGAAGGTGTTAGGACGCTGCGGATTTTGTCACAGAACTTTCAGAAACTGAAAATCAGTTCCAATCACGTGGACGGGGCTTTTTTTTTTTTTTTTTTTTTTTTTTTTTTTTTTTCCTTCTTTTCATTTTTGTATTGAGGACCTATCCTCCAGATCGGCGGGGGTCCAACTCCCAGCACCCCCTCCAACCAGCAGTTTGAAATGAAAACACCTCCACCTAAGGCACCCCATTCACTTCTATGGGACGGCTCCGGCTTCAGGTGAACAGGAAGGAGCTGTCCCATTAAAGGGATTCTGTCACCAGGTTTTGGCCTATAAAGTTATTCACACTACCGGATAGGGCTCATTGCGGTCAATGTAAAAAAGTTATTCTTATTGATCACAGAGATGTATTTTATGTAAAAAAATCGTTTTTTGTGATATGCAAATTACTTACATAAGGAGCCCAAGGGGATGTCCCCAGCGCCGTTGGAGCCCGGCCATGCCGCAAATGTTGGAGCCCAGCACCGCCCACCTACTTATTATTCACTGCAAATCTTCAAGCAGCCTTCCTCTGGCACCAGTGTAATCCCGCGCAGGCGCAGTACCTCAAGCAGTCTGCGCCCGTGCGGTCTACTGGCATCGGCATCAAGGAGATCAGTGCGAATGCGCCTGCGCGGGATTATGCTGGTGCCGGAGGAGGGCTGCTTGAAGATTTGCAGTGAATAATAAGTAGGTGGGCGGTGCTGGGCTCCAACAGTTGCGGCATGGCCGGGCTCCAATGGCGCTGGGGACATCTCCTTGGGCTCCTTATGTAAGTAATTTGCATATCACTAAACATTTTTTTTACATGAAATACATCTCTGGGATCAATAAGAATAACTTTTTTGTATTGACCACAATGAGCACAATCCGGTAGTATGAATAACTTTATAGGCCAAAACCTGGTGACAGAATCCCTTTAATGGGACAGCTCCTTCCTGTTCACCTGAAGCCGGAGCCGTCCCATAGAAGTGAATGGGGTGCCTTAGGAGTAAGTACACCAGCTCATCACTGCGATAGGTAAGGCAACGCTGCCTTGTCTTCAACCAGCTGATTGGCGGGGTGCCGGGTGTCTTATTCCCACCCATCTGATAGCAGAAAACCCTTATAAAATCAGTTCCATACATTTGAATGGGGCGACAAGCTCATGGGTTTCTGCAAGCCTCGTTCAGATGAATTAAACTGTTTTTCAGTTTCGGAACATTCTGCAACAAAATGTGCATTGAAGGAGGACCCATTAATTTCTGTAGGTCCGCAAAAAATGCAGACAGCACACAGATGAGATCGATGTGCTGTCCGCATCCGAGACGCAAATTATAGAATATGTCCTATTCTTGTCTGTTTTGAGGTCAAGAATAGGCATTCTTTCAATTGGGCCCATGAAAATGCGGCATGCACACGGACCACATGTTCTGTTTTTTGACAGTGCAAAAGCCACGGACTAAATGCCATGGAAGGGTCCCATGGTGCTTCCGTGGCCTTCCGCTCCGTATCTGCCGGATTGCGGACCCATTCAAGTCAATGATGCCCCATCCATGATACAGTGGGCAAATGGCTGGTGGCCATCTATTGCGGATCCGCTGTTTGCGTCGTGTGCACGAGCCCTAAGGATGTGTTCATACCATCAGTTTTCAATCGCTGATTTGCGTCAGTGATTATGAGCCAATCATTTATGGAAATTAGTCTTGAGCAAAGCGAATCTTCTGATGCTTCATCCAAAGTCGCTTTGTTCAAAACTTCGGAATAATACTGTACGGAGATCCATTTTTAAAGCGGAAAACCACTTGAAAACTTGAAATTCAACTTCATTTCGTTTCCTGCTGGTACCTTAGAACTGAACCAGAGTTCGATTTCAAGTTTTAAAGTGGTTTTCCACTGTAAAAATCAATTACCGAAGTTATTCAAAGAAGTCATGCACGATTTCGCAAATAACTAACTTCGGCTCATCGGAGCCCATACATTTTAATACTGTACAGAGACAGATCTCTGTACAGTATTAGGGTCCATTCACAGGTCCTGAAAATGGGTCCGCAAAATTGCGGAACGGGTGCAGACCCATTCATTTTCAATGGGGCCCGCAAAAGATGCGGATGGCACACCGCACTTCCGGTCCGCGGCCACGGACAAGAACAGGCTTCTGTTATGGAGCCGGCAGTGTGCGGACATGTGAATGTACCCTTATTCCGAAGTTTTGAATGAAGCAGCTTCAGATGTAGCATCCGAAGCTCAACACTAATGGAAATCAAGAAGGTATAATGGGGAGATTTACTCCGGTTCTGTGTTTCTGACCCCAGCCTGGTTTTGGCTCACAATCACCAATGGAAACGACTTGTCAAACACTGACAGTGTGAACGAGGCCTGAGGCTCTCGCTGATTGTAGGTCAGAGTCTTGCAGGTTAGAGTTCAGATCAGGTATTTTCCCCATGATTAAAGATTAACGTGCACTTTCTGTGCTTTTTACTCTGCAGCTGACTGAGAAGACATGACGTTTCTGCTAAAAGGTACTTTTTATTTAATTGCCACATCGGGTCCCATTGTTTGACCATGCAGTTCTGTCCTTGGATTTGACTAAATATCATTGTATTTATAGATATATGACAATGGATGATTTCATGATGACGACCTGCCTGGTTTCCAACACCCATTTTTAAAAAGCTTATTAGGGGAAGTTATCACATTAATAGGACCCGCTTATATTAGAGCAGCCAGACGTTATAGGCCGCATTTAGGATACGACCACACACTGGGAGATTTATCAAAACTGATGTTAAGAAACTGTCTGAGTTGCCCACAGCAACCAATCAGATTCCACCTTTCATTTTGCAAAAGAGCTCTGAAACATGAAAGGTGGAATCTGATTGGTTGCTATGGGCAGATTCCCTTTGAATCCACTTCTGGCTTTGGCAGAAAATCCTGCAGGTGGATCTGCCTGAAAACCACCTCCAAAAAACTCTGTGGGGCACATTTAGTAAAGTGTTTGTGCCTGTTTTAGTCTAAAATGCTGTTTTTAGTTGCATTTACTACTAAAATTGTGCTGACTGGTGTAGTTTTCTCCATCTGTTTTTCGTGTTGAGGTGCAACATTCTTTTTACATTAAAATTCGCACTTCCCAGGACAAATACGACTTTTCTCTGCAAAGATGCAACTTTTTTTTTTCGTGTACAAAAAAATTATGAGCACATTTATTAAGACCAGCGTTTTAGATGCTAGCCTTAACCACTACCCATCCGGGCCATTTACCCCCTTCCTGACCAGGCCTAATTTTCAAATCTGACATGTGTCACTTCATGTGGTAATAACTTTGGAACGCTTTTACTTATCCAAGCCATTCATAGATTGGTTTTTTTGTGACACATTGAACTTTGTGTTAATGGTAAATTTGAGTCAATATATTTTACCTTTATTTATAAAAAAAAATCCAAAATTTACTGAAAATTTTGAAGAAAATCACAATTTTTTTAAATATTCATTTCTCTGCTTTTAAGTTGCATAGGCATATCTAATAAAATTGTTATTAATGAACATTCACCATATGTCCACTTTATGTTGGCATAATTTTGGAAATGTAATTTTATTTTTTGAGGACGTTAGAAGGCTTCGAATTTTAGATGTAATTTTTAAGATTTTCATAAAAATTTCCAATAGTTAATTTTAAAGGACCTTTGTAGTTCTAAAGTGACTTTGAGGAGCTTAAATAATAGAAACCTCCCATAAATGAACATATTTTATAAACTACAGCCCCCAATGTAATCCAAACTGATTTTTACAAAGTTTGTTAACCCTTTAGATTTCCCACAAGAATTAAAACAGAAGGAGGGTGAAATTTAAAAATATATTTTTTTTGCAGATTTTCAATTTTTAATACAGTTTTCCTATAAGATAGCAAGGGTAAACCGCAAATCAAACCTGAATGTTTATTTTCCTGATTCTGAAGTTTGCAGAAACACCCCATATGTGGTTGTAAACTGCTCAGTGACCGGCAGTAATGAGAAGGAGATAGTACAAGCATTTGTGATGGCTTTGACAGCTTGTCAGAGTGATCAAAAGCCTGGAGACCAGGAAAAAAGGTCTCAGGTTAAAGCTCCATGTTCTTGGCTGTCAGGCGGCAGCTGAGTCATGGAGCTTCTACGTACAGGTGCTGCACACAGGGGGCAAAGCTCAAGGACGTTTTAAAACGTCTATTCAGAGATCGAGATCCACTACCAGGACGTTTATCGTCAATGGGCAGACTGGAAGTGGTTAATAAAGGCCCATAGCTGGCGGTGGATCGCTGAAGTTATGACTTCATTAAAGGGAACCTGTCACGTCAGAAACACATTTAAAACAGAGAGCATTACCTTATAGTAGCCCCCAGTCTTTTCCTAATGATGGGTTTGATGTGTTAAACTGAGGCTCATTTGGTGAAAAAAACGATCTTTTAAGCGCCATCAGCGCTGTCTTTCAGGTCCCTTTCAAGTCAAGGGGGTAGTGGCTTCCTTGCTTGAAGTCAAGGTAAGCACGCTCCCTCTCTGGTGATTGACAGGATGCAGCGCTCCCATGTCCTGGCCGCTCGGCTTTAGCGGCGCACTGCGCATGCGCCAGCCAGTGCGAGTGGGAACGCTCGCTATTCTTTTAACTTCCTGCTGCGCTGAAGCCGGGCGGGCAGCGGCAGCAGGACATGGGAGCGCGCCTTACTGCATCATGTCAATCACCAGAGAGGGGGCGTGCTTACCTTGACTTCAAGCAAGGAAGCCACTACCCCCTTGACTTGAAAGGGACCTGAAAGACAGCGCTGATGGCGCTTAAAAGATCGTTTTTTTTCACCAAATGAGCCTCAGTTTAACATATCAAACCCATCATTAGGAAAAGACTTGGGGCTAGTATAAGGTAATGCTCTCCGTTTTAAATGTGTTTCTGACGTGACAGGTTCCCTTTAACTTTAGTGCATCCAGCACCAGTTCTAAATGTAAGACCGCTTTCGAGCTGTCTTACATTTAGACGCCTAGAAAATGATGAATGAGACGGGTCTGCATAACCGTTGCGCTGCCATCTGCACCTGAAATAGGCCTAATTTAGGCCTATTTCAGATTTGTAAATGATCCCCTTAAACTAGGCTAAGTGAATATGAACCTGTCTAACCATAAAACAACCACCAGAGGTCAGACTAATAGCAGTACGCCTAGTTTAATTCATCAACGGCTGTGCGACTTTTAATAAATACTCGACAAAAGAAAGAAAGACAAAATGAAATACACCTGCCTAATTTTATGGCCAAAAACAGGCGAGCTTGATAAATGTGCCCCTGTTTTTCCGTACCCTTACTATTTCTAATAGACAGTGTCATCTAAAGGCCCATTTACCTGGGCTGATTCACAGGCAATTACTGGGGATTTCCCGAATCTTTACAATGCATTAAATTTCCGCACAATTTACATAATAATTAAGGAGGTAGGTACATTGAGCTCTTGCTGCCTTTTTTGTCAGGAGTTCTTCAAAGCAGACAACTCCTCTAATTACGCATGTTGCTTCTCTGGTATACAGCTCGCTGTATCAGATGGAGCTGCTGCTTGAGTGATGGTCACAACCTCACATGAGGTCTTTGACGGGATGTGATTTCCCTTTGCGTGACAGCATTGCGTGCTGTCTCTAAACATATTACGAAATGCAAAAAGGAGCTTAAAATACAACATTGTTTGTGTTGGGGATCATTCCGGCAATGGAACAGACTGCTGTAGTTACACTATCTGGCATAGCCAGATCCTCCAATAATGGAACCCAACGCGTTTCTGATGAAAAATACCGCTGCATACACTGGTATTTCTCCAGCAGAAAGCCACCATTTATGCCCCAAAACCTGTCAGAGCGCATCATAGTGAATAGGAATCTGGTGGTTTCCGGCTATGCCGGATACAGTGACTCCAGTAGTTACGAAACGGAGATGTGACCTTAGCCCCAGATAAACTTTTTTACATTCTTTCAGTAACCTGCTTCTAAGAACAAGTACAGTTTATCTCTGCAGAGAGATTCCCGGATAGATTAAACTTTATTAAAGGGCTCAGAGGTCAACATTTATCGTACCGTACTTAACCTTTGCCCTTCTCAAGCCTTGTTAACCTTAAACAGGGTAAATGCCTGTAGTATACACACTTGATCTTGATTTTCAAATTCTGCCACTTTTTTTCTATCTGTATTGTTGGTTTGCTTTATGTTTTCCTACAGCGGGACAAGTTGTAGTTTTCTTAGGCAGCTTTTGGGGTACATATGAGCTAGTGTTTAATCACTTGCTGACCCCACCACATAAATGAACACTATGAACTGGTCTGTGTGCCTGCAGCCAGGAACGCACTGGAAACTTAATGTGGCCCAGGGAAAAAAAGGGCCCATGTTGTTGCAGGACCAATACAAGTAAACTGGATCAGCAGTACTGTAACACTGCACAAAAAATTGCCTCAGTAGAACCAAATACCACAGTACATCACAAAATACCACCCCAGCACAACCATATACCTTCCCAGAAGCTGCCCCTCAGTGATGGCAAGCACCAGTTGCCACATTTTTTGTCCAGTTGCCTCAAATTAAGATATTGAGGAGGGGGCTGAGGAAGAGAGACACCTGCCACTGTATCGAACCAGCTGTACATTCAGCATGCTGCTTAGTCTTTCAGTGCTACCAAACATACAGGAGAATACAGTGCTACATACCTAGTACATCCAGCGATGTGCTCTGTCTAGTGTGGATATTCTATTTCAGCTCAGCTTTTTCATTTGGCCCGGACCACATTGCAGCTTTCACTTCTCTTCTGTGTGTCAAACTTTGCAGAGACTTCTTAGATGACTTGCTTTTATATCATACACTCAACATTCATATATTCTTAACACATAGTCCTATAGTCTCCCCATTAATAATGCCCCACTAAAATGACCCAGTAATATAAATGCCCATATAGTGTTCTTAATATTAATACTAGGGACACTATAGGGACATTATTATTAATGGTTCATTTTAGGGGGGCATTATTAGCCTTTAGCCTCCAGCAATATTAATACCCTGCTATTGTAGCCCAAGTCTTAAAAATGTTCTCATAGTGTCCCCCTATAGTGCTCCAGTATTAAAAATGCCCTATGTGCCTCTAGTAATGCTCCTATAGTGCCCCCAATAATGTGCTCTACAGTACCCCACTAATAATAATGCATCCCTAGTGCCCCCAGAATAAAACTCTTGTGCCCCCCCAATAATGTCCCCTATATTGCTGATAGTATTAAAAATGTAATGACCCTAAAGTGCCCATTATGATCCCCTAAAGGAAAAGTATAAAATCTAAAACCCCAAGTCCCACTCCATCTGCAGTGCAGGCCACAGGTGGTAGTAATGATGTAATTGTTTAACATCTGCCTGAACCCTGTTCTAATGCCTCATAGGCTGCAGTATTCATCTGTATCGCAGTTCTGAGGATGGTGATACCGTTGAGTTCAGGAGGGCATTTGCATAATGATGCTGGGCGCATCAGATCCTTATATACCTGGCAGGCGGTCCTCCAGGAATTTGCCCGATAGGATCTATGGCCAGACCATCCCTGACTGCAATTTTTCCACAGATCTGCCATCTCAGTGCCCAAAATGGTGTGCCCAGCATGTGTCAGTGTGAAAAGTAAGCCCTTTAATTATTAGGCTGTTTTTTAGAAACACCCTATGTGTGACCCTATTATGTAAGAACGCCATGGAAAACTTGCAATTTTCATTTTGCACGTTCTGCTGCACATTCTTTTCTGAAAAATACCTGTGGGGTCAAACATTGACTCTTCCTTTGATAAATACCTTGAGAGGCGTAGTTTCCAAAACTGTGTCACTTCTCAGGGCTTACATTTATTATTTCAGCTATTTCAGCATAGCCTCTACAGTTGTAAATCACCAAATTGGGCCACAATATATGCATGGTGCTCTCTCTGTTCTGAACCCTGCAGTATGCAGTTTATGACCACATATGGGGTATTCGGGGTCAGGCTAGCCCACCAGAGTACCAGAGATCCTCCAGTGGTACCTAAGCTCTGGCAATAAATGGACCCCTAATTAAACAGGGCCCTTGAGGTCCTATATTCAGAGTGTGGGCCCTCAGAATCATTTTGTCTGGTGGGCCAAAGGGACTTCAGTCCGACACCAGGGGTATTGTCATACTGGGTAAAAATTGGGGTGCTTTTTCTCCTATTAGCATTTGTGAAAATGAAACATTTGAGGCTACAACTTCATATAGCTGAAATAAAATCAGATTTCATGTCTCGGGTTAAAAAAAAATTCCATGAAACACCTGTGCAGTCAAGCCACTCACTATACTCCTAGGTGAATTTCTTGAAGAGTTTAATTTCTAAAATGGGGTCACTTTTTGGGGGTTTTCCACAGTAGTGGTACTAAAAGCCATATGATGCTCATTTCTTCTGAGCCCTGCTGTGTGCCCATACAGCAGTTTATGACCATATATGGGGTTCTGTAACCTGCAGAATCGGTATATGAATATTAAGATTTGTTTTGAGGTTAACACTTGCTGTGTTACAGGAACAAATGGATTAAAATGGAAAATCTGCAAAAAAAAACTTTAAATTTTACCATTTTGATTTAATTTCTGTGGAACTCCTACAGGGTTAAGAAATTTCTAAAATCAGTTTTGAATAATTTGAGGGTTTAGTTTCTTAAAAATAGTAATTTATAGGTGGTCTTGATTATGTAGAACAGAACTGGTTCTTTTTCGGAAATTTACAGCTGTCAGCTTCTGTGTATTCTCAGAGTAGCACTGATTGCACAGCTGCTCTGATGGTTCATATCTAGCGCTTATCTCTGAACTCCTGACAACTCATAAACATGAGCTGTCAGGAGTTCAATGATAATGGCTATGCATGAGCCATCAGAGCTGCTGTATGATGGGACTCGGTGGAAACAAAGTCTGCTACTCTGCAAATATATGGAAACTAGGAGCTGTACAGGGAAAACGTTTGAACACTTTTGCTAAAGACCAATTTAAAATAAAACAAAAAAAAGCTTTTTAGAATGCAATTAAAAAAAAATGCCTCCAAAGGTGTTCATACGGTTCCTTGCCTGCTGCATGTGTGCTTGGCAGCGGAAGGCATCTGGGTTGGTCCCATGTTTATATGTGCCCACATTGCTGAGAAAAATTATGTTTTAATATATGCAAATAAGCCTCTAGGAGCAACAGGGGAGTTGCCGTTACACCCAGGGGCTCAGCCATGCTCTCTGCACTTTGGCAGGGCCAGGCAGTGAAAACGTCATACCACCACACCTGTCCCTGTCAATTAAAGTGGAGAGGGTGTAAAAGTTGTCTAAAGAGCAGAGTCTCTAGGTGTAATGGCAACGCCCCCGTTGCTCCTAGAGGCTCATTTGCATATATTGAAACATCCTTTTTCTCAGCAATGTGGGCACATATGAACATGGGACCAACACAGATGTCTTCAGCTGCCAAGTGCACATGTAACAGGTCAGCCAGTGTCATGGGTACAAATCTACTGACAGATGTCCTTTAAAGTCCTCACAATAGGAGATATTGCTGATTTGCTCTATTGTGATGGATCCTCTTTGGTCTCTTACCAATATTTCCTGTAAATACTCTGGTGATAACTTAAATTTTTTGTCTTATTTCAGAACTTAGGTTTAAAGTCCCATGGGGACACTTAGCAGCCAAAGCCTGGGGCCCATCCGAAGGGCGACCTGTCTTGTGCCTACATGGTTGGTTGGATAACGCTAACACTTTTGACAGACTTATTCCAATGCTTCCCCAAGGTGAGTTCAGAATGTATATATGTCTGATATACCCTGAAGAGGACTTGCCATCAGGGCTGTGGAGTCGGAGTCGGTGACCATTTTGGTGGAGTCGGAGTTGGTATAAAATGGACCGACTCCAACTCCTAAAATATATAATAAATTGGTACATTTAGTTCAATGCAGTATGTGCTGAATATATTTTCATAAGAATCTGGGCACATAATGAAATGTCCTAGAAATGTCTGTTCTATTCCTGAACTAAGGATCTAGGCTTTCAGTTGAGATGACTGTGTGCTGCCCTTCATGTAGATGCTCAGAAGTGAAACTCCTCTGCTACAGATCAGAGGAAAAAGGCACTGGGAAGAAATGGCTGTACTAATCTCAGATCTGCTGGAGAAAACAGGATTAAAGAGGTTTTCTCACTAGTTACAAAGATTAGCTTTCAACATAAAAGGACAGTTAAAAGAAAACATTTTCTAAATACAGTGGTCAGTAGATTTTACTTTAGTCATGAACTATAGACAGTTCAGCAGGTCTCTTACTGTACACAGGTTTCCATGGTAACCTGCAGACCACAAAGACTTATCTGATTGGCTGAGAGCAGGAGTGACCTCAGTAAGCAAAATTTGTTGAGGACTGAGAAGCATGGCTTTACCTTTAATTGTGTTAGAGATCACAACCTCCTGCTCTGTCAGAGTAAATTAATATATGCTAATAACTGCTGGAGACCTGAGGAGACATAGTAAGAGCAAACTTTCTGTCAGCCAGTGAATCAATGTGCTGAGAAAACCCCTTTAAGGCAAGTACTTCTTAGTATATCTAAACTTTCAATAAACTGTGCATAAATCACTTGTCCAGTGCATGTTCTCTCTGCTTTATGTTTTAGTTTGCATATCCTCTGATGTAAAACACCTCGGGCCTTATGTATGAGAACTGTCTAGGTGTAGAAGTTTCTTTGCCCATAGAAACCAATCAGAGCTCCTCTTTCATTTCATATAGTGCTTTGGAGAAATGAAAGGGGAGCTCTGATTGGTTGCTATGGGCAACAAAGAAAGTCTTAGACCTAGACAGTTTTCATACATCAGGCCCTTAGTGAGCTGTACCCAGAGAAGCCTGATACTGAAAGTTCAGAGTAAAGATATCTAGTAAAACATAAATTACAAACTTTTTGTCATTACATATCTGTACTATTGATTTATGCAAAGTTTGTTTAAAGTTATCACTTAAACATGCTCCATTTATGAGGGAGTCTGAGTCGGAGTTGGGAGTCGGAGTCAGGGGAAATTGAGGAGTCGGAGTTGGGGCTTTGGCTTACCGACTCCACAGCCCTGCTTGCCGTCCTTCCAGTGTGCCATATGCGTAATTCTATGTTTGGCGGTGGTCTGACCCCGCGAACAGGATAACGAAGGACCTGAGGAAGCACTACTCTAGTGAATGGGGCTGTGGTGCACAGCAGGCAGCTGCAAATCGCGGTGTGCGCAATGACTGGGAAATTAAGCCATCCATCTAGACTATAGTGTTCCATCTCTACCAAATCATCAGGATTACATTTTCATTGCCAATAAGGACAAGTTGCAACGTTTTAATGTTTTTTTTTTGTTTGTTTGTTTTTAAGACCAATGTAGAATATTTACGCAGGCAATATTTCTGCAAATAATGGTATATCCTAGTGGTCTGTCATCACTTTCTATTGTGAGAAATCTCCTTTACAGGGGTTTCCTGGCATAAAAAATTATCATTTGAACTGATGAGGATGAAAAAAAAAGTCTCCTTACGGATCCCCTGTAAGCACTGCCTAGCGACTTGCTACTGCCTGTGATTTGCTGCAGAGGTCACCTGGGCATATTGGAATGTGTGTGTGTGTGTGTGTGTGTGTATATATATATATATATATTTTACACAGCACCCTCATTAGTTTAGGCCACAACTTATTTACTTCTTCTGTCAGAAAACCTCCTTTTTTTAAATAAAGTACTATTTATTGAGTTTTAAAAGGGAATTTGTCACATTGATCATGGTGTCTGAGCCGAAGGCAGCATGTTATAGAGCAGGAGGAGCTGAGCAGATTGATATGTAATGTGGGAAAAGATTTAACAAAACTCATTTTATACACTTATATTCCTGCTCATTTTATGCTTTGACGTCCAGGAGACGGTCCTATCAGTGTTTGACAGCTATCTCTGTATACACAGGGAAGGCTATCAATCACTGATGGGACCACCTGCTGAACTTTAAAGCCTAGATAAGTGGGAATTTAAATTAATAAATTACAGGTTTTACTGAATCTTCTCCCACAAAACTATACACCAATCTGCTCAGCTCCTCCTGCTCTATAACATGCTGCTGACACACTACTTTGCATTTTCATAGTGACAGGTTCCCTTTAATAATTCAGTTATGCAAAAAAAAAAAGCAACCGATGTCTGTACTGTCCTCCCCTTTAACCAGTACAAACATGGTGCGTCATATATGCAGTCATACATTGTTGCAAAAGTGTCGGCATAGTATAATACAAGAAGTCTTCAGGGTAGGTTACAAGCCATTTTGCAGTGAACTATAAAATGCTCCTCAGCTACATAGATAAAACGTGTGTGGAGAGATGGGAATGATCCGTCCTGGAAACCTCCTCCTCTAGCCCCATACTGTGATCAGAGCCCCCCACCATCCTTTCAAATTTGAAATACCCAATCTGATCAAGTTAGGAGATGCTAGTCCTGCATCCCACAGGCCCTCATATTTCTTCAAAGAACCCCTTTTATTATCTACACGATATGGACAGAAATACAGGGACACACCTCTTAGTCATTGAGTTCAGGTGTTTAATGCAGTCCTATTACCACAGGTGTATAAAATCCAGCTTCTAGCCGTGCAGTCTGCCCTTTCAAACATTTGTGAAAGACTGGTTCGCTATAAAGAGCTCAGTGAATTCCAGAGTGCTCCTCTAATAGGATGTCACTGTTACAACTTCATGAAATTTCTTCCCTCCTAGATTTTCTACCATCAACTGTGACTGGTATTGCAGAGTTGGAAGCATGTAGGAACCAAAGAAACTCACTATGTGGCAGACCATGTAAAGTCACAGAGCGGGGTCGCTGAGCGCTGAGGTGTATTGTGCATAAGTCACCAACGCTTTGCTAACACCATGACTGTAGAGTCCATACCACCTCTGGCATTAACATCTGCACAAAAACTGTGCGCTGGGAGCTTCATGGCCTGGGTTTCCATGGTCGGGCAGCTGCTTGCAAGCCTTATATCACCAAGTACAATACCAAGTGTCGGATGGAGTGGTGTAAAGTACTTAGACCCTTTCTTTTTCCAGAGTTACTGTTCCCCAGTACATAAAGCAAGGTCCATAAAGGCATGGTTGGGCAAGTATGGTGTGGAAACTGGTCCCACTGGTCCTGACCTTTGAACCCCATTGAACATCTTTGAGCTAAATGTCACTGTCCTCACAAATGCTGGATAAATGGGCAAAAAATTTCCACAGACACTCTCCAAAATCTTGAAGCTGTTTTATTTGCAAAGGGGACCCAAGTTTGTGTTTTTCCAGTTTTGTTATTTACAACCTGGAATTTAAAATGGATTTAATGTCAGATTTTATGCTACATTTTATGCTTAACCGAGAGAGTCCTTTAGAGATGTCCCACCTGAGAAATCATGAGCAACTTGGTCCACTGATTATGACCAGGTCTATTCGGTATAATGAATTTTGGGAGCTGAAAAGGAGGATAATTCATATTGATGGCTTCAGTCTCATCAGAAAATTAGCTATTTTTTTTTTTTTAAATCAAGGTTTTTTTATAAAACATGTTTTTTATAGAATTTTTGTGATTATTTCATTTTTTATTTTCCATGTTGCAATATTAATAAAATAATGATAAAATTATACTGTTTTCATGCTACCCACTAGGCCTAAAATATATCAAGGTTCAAGGAGAGCAGCCACAAAGGCCATAGACAGGAGGGGACCTCATTGACTACTATGGGAGAGTTTCCTCGTGTGCAGTGGTTAGGAGTGACTAGATAAGCTGTGATATCACCTGTTGTGAATGGTGGATCCTGTATTATCTATACAGAGGTGATATCTGTCACTAATTCTTCCTGTAATGAGATGGCTACTGAAAAGTTATCTGTACAGGACTGGAAATGTCAACATATTAGGCGTAGTGCACGGTTTTAGATTTATTTATTTATTTATATTTTTTTTTTTTAATAGATTGTGACTTGGAAAATTACAAATCACCAGGAAAATGTCATGTAAATATTAGGTGATTTTCTGATGATCCATTCCCTTTAAGATAGAGAACCTGTTTAGATGTTCTTGTATTTATTTTTATGAAATAAAATATTGCTTCAAACACGTTTCTAAACATTTTTTTGTATATACCATGGAATTAAATAAATTGCTACCTATTTTGCAGACCATTACTATGTAGCTTTGGATTTCTCAGGACATGGACAGTCCTCCCATTTGCCTATAGGAATGAGGTATCAACATCTGGACTATTTGAGCGATGTACATAGAGTGGTAACATGTAAGTTGGGCTTGATTTATTTTCATCACCCATGCTTGGGAAATCTCTACACATACTAGTGTATATTTATTAAATGAGTGCAAAGGAAATTGGTTCATAAAGAGGTCATCTTACAAAAAAATATTGTTTATAGTTAAAGGCCATGTACACCTTGATTGCATTTTTTGTCATTTTTGGCTAAAAGTCATTTTAATTGACCTTTGTTAAAAAAAAATATTGAGCCATTCTGTGACAAAGGGTTAACTGTTGTTCTGACTGCGTGTATGATACTTTCACTTTGTGCTGGTCATCTAATAACCCTTATATGTAAATTACTAAGCGGATATAAACACTTATTTAAGCCACATTCTTATCAGTAAGATAAGAATTGAGCTTTATGAGTGTTTATAATGTGAGAGCAGATATAAGGAGCCATCAGCTGACCTGCCTGACAGAGCAGAGAGAAAATACAGATCCTGCTAGTAGATAAACTGAAAGCGGTGCAGGGAAAACAGCTCAACATTTTTAAAAAAGACCAATTGAAAATGTGATTTTTAGCTGAAAATGAGTACAATGTACCCAAGTTATTCAACTAAGTTACACATGACTTCGTGAATAACTTACTTTGACTTATTGGAACCCATACATTCTAATACTGTACAGAGACGGATCTCCATACAGTATTATTCTGAATCCTAATGATATGCCATGAATGTCTGATATGAGACTCTTTAATTGATGCCATATTGCTAGGATATCACTTACTGATCGACTACCTGGATTGGTGGAGTCTCAGAGGTTAGATCTCTCATCTCATTTTTTGAATGAATTAAGATGCAAAACTTTTATTAAAATTTATTTTTTTTTATTTTTAATTATATTTTGTTCTCTTTCCATAGCTTTAGGTTGGAGAAGATTCTCAATATTAGCACACAGTATGGGTGAGAATTTCTTATACTATTTTCATTCTATACCTAGTTCCTTGGAGGGGAGAGCATAGGCAAATAACAAACCCTCAGATGACATGTTCATAGGCTTCTATCTGGCTGCAGATGTAGTCAGATCCATCAATCCTTCAGTAGGTGTCTAGATTTAAAGACAACGTGTCACCTATAGTTTTTTTTCAGCCAATTAAAACCAGATACCACATATCCTTTTTTGATGATCTGCTTTCATCTTCTGATTTTAAGATTTTTTTAATTTTATTTCCGGAACGTGATTATGGGGGCGGACATCTTGCCAGCGCTGTTATCAACAGCATTTAGAGATATGCTTTACAGCAGCCACCATGAGCCATAGGCACAATGGGTCCATCAAATTACGATCATGGCAGTGATACCAGGAGCAGGCCAGTCCAGCTGTGCAGGGCTTATCGACTGGATTCTCCTCCTAGACAAAGGGGAAGGTCTATTCCATTTCTATGTATATATCTGACACTCCTTTAGCATCAGTGAAGGCTACTTATAGATGCACTGTTATCATGACTTGCATGTCTCAGCTAGATCTTGTTCAGTGTTATTTACTGACTCAGAATAATTAAAGAGGTTATCCAATCCCTATAATGGCCCCCAGAATGCCCGGGCCCCTCCTCTAGAGCATACTTACCTGCTCCCCGGCACCAGCGTCCCTCCAGATACCTGCACAGCCGCCACTGCATCTCCCCATTGCACTATTGGCTGTTCTCCCCATCACCAGATGTTTTGATCCACGCAACAGGGAGATGCAGTGGCTGCCAGGGATTTGGAGGGACGCTGGTGCTGGGGAGCAGGTAAGTATGCTGTAGAGGAGAGGCCCGGTCATTATAGGGATTGGATAACCCCTTGAATGTGGCTTGGACCTGTCAATGATGCACAGCCGTGTCCTACATCGCCATAGAGATTGAGTTGAGACCAATCCAGTGGCAACTTGACACTTCATTGGTTGATGGGACTGTAAATTGGAAGAGGTTTGGTAATCTCGTTATAAAGATATAAACCCTGCGTAGTTGAATAGACCTGTTGCTGGAATCAGTCCTGTACTGGTAATTAGAAATTAGCCAAATGACCCCCTGATGCTTAGGGTCATGCAAACAAAGCTAATTTTTGGTGGAGAATTTCGAGATGGGACAGGAGCCCACGGCAAGATTCATAATCGGGATATGAAAACATGTGAGCCATATATGATTTAGGGCTCTTTCACACCACCGTTAGGGAGTCCATTCAGGCTTTCCGTTATAACGGAAAATAACGGAATCCCTAGGACGGACATCAAAACGGACACCTTTAAGAGGCATTCCGTTTTGATCCATCATAATAGAAGCCTATGGGAAAGCATAACGGATCCGTTATGGTTTCCGTTATGCTGGACGGAAAACAAAGTCCTGTCAACAGAACTTTGTTTTCCGTCCAGCATAACAGAAACCAGACGGATCCGTTATGCTTTCCCATAGACTTCTATTATGATGGATCAAAACGGAATGCCTCTTAAAGGTGTCCGTTTTGATTTCCGTCCTAGGGATTCCGTTTCTTTCCGTTATAACAGAAAGCCTGAACGGAATCCCTAACGGTGGTGTGAAAGAGCACTTAGTCATAAATGTACCTGACTAAAATGACTTTATAGCATGAAATGAGGCGATTGCAGAATTGTCATGTTCATACATGCTTTCAAGATGGCTTTAATGGGGTTTTTTCCCCGGCGCCTCCACAACGGCACCCTCAGGAGGGTGTTCCCCGCCTCCCTGGACAGGAAACAACGTAGAAGCTTTTCTTTAAATAGCCCCCTCCTACTACCTGCTTCAGTTGTTGTTTCCTGTCCCGGACAGCGTGGAAGCCGCTCCTGAAGGAGCCAAAGAACGCAGGGCCTATCACATATCTTACCCCTTCTTGGGAGGGCCTCTGCAGGGAACAGGGTCGCGGGGGTCTGGGCCCCTTCCTGCTCCTTGGAGTAAGCCCTTCAGTGAAGGCATCCCCGGGCGTCCGCTTCGCCGGTGAGACTGAGCCGGCAGCGAGGGATCATACGCGCGCATGCGCAGACAGGCGAGAGCTCCTGGGCACAGTTCTCAACTTCCGCCCGGCTTCTGACGTACTTCCGGTGGGACGGAAGCCGGAAGCCGGGCGGTCGCATAAAGGGGGGGGGGCCGGCGTGCCTCATGGCGGCCAAGTCGGCGTGGAATCCAGGACACCGCAGTGATTCCATCTGGCAGCATGTCGGCCCCCGAATCGGCAGAACCCCGCAAGCCTGTGGATCCTCCAGCCCTCAGCCCGGTAAGCCTCCTCTATACCTGCCTTTTTCATATGTGCGTTAGGCAGATCCTTTCTTAGCACCTTCTTGCAGCAGGGTGTTTTTCCTTTTTTCATAATAGTCACTGGTGTGGGCTTCCTTCTGTTTCTGCTTAAACTGAGTATCCCCTTCCTAACAGAAATCATTGTTGCTGTTTTAGGAAAGGGGAACTTCTGCTAAGGCTAGAGGTGGAAAATCTAGCAGGAACAAATGTGCAGAATGCAGGAAGCCCTTACCACCAAGTCCCAGAAGCTCCTGTGCCAAAAGTGTGCGGATAAAGTTGTTACGGAGGAAACTCCTTCCTTATTGGATTCTATCAGAACCCTAATTAAGGAGGAGGTTAAAGCAGCCGTGGAATCTAGGATGCCTCCAAGCTCTCCACAGCCATCTTCCTCCATAAGATCCCAGGCGTCAGAGCCCACACATCCCCCCGACTCAGACGAGGGCGAAATCCTATCTGATAAAATTCCTCCTCTGAGGATGAATCAGGAAGACCCCTCTGCGTCCCGGAGGACACTGACAAGCTCCTAAAAACCATCCGTGCTACCATGGATATTGGAGATATTAAGGAATCCCAGTCCCGTCAGGACCAAATGTTCCAGGGTCTGGCCCAGAGGAAGAGGAGAGTCTTTCCAGTTCACAATAATATTAAGTCTATAATTTCCAAGGAGTGGAAGGATCCAGATAAGCGGAACATTTTAACGGGTGGTTTCAAACGTAAATACCCCTTTGCAGAAGAGGACTGTGAGTTGTGGGACAAAACCCCCAGGATAGACGCCCCTGTAGCTCGTATTTCTAAAAAATCCTCCCTGCCGTTCGAGGATATGGGTCTCCTAAAGGACCCAATAGACAAGAAATGTGAGGGCTTACTCAAAAGATCTTGGGAGACAAATTCCGCTATGTTGAGGCCCAGCATTGCGGCCACATGCACCTCTAGATCTCTCTCGGTCTGGCTGGATCAGCTTGAAGATCATATTGCCTCTGGCACTCCGAGAGAGGAAATATTAGCCTCTATGTCCACCCTGAAGCAGGCTGCCAATTTTTTGTCCGATGCCTCCGCAGATCTGGTAAGGCTGTCGGCCAAATCTTCCGCCCTCTCAAACGCCACGCGCAGAGCAATATGGCTCAGGTCCTGGTCTGGTGACGCAGGGTCTAAGAGCCGGTTATGCTCCCTTCCGTGTGAGGGGGATAGGTTGTTTGGTACGGGCCTGGACGATATCCTGGAAAAGGCATCGGACAAGAAGAAAGGCTTCCCTTCTGACTCTAGATATTACCACCAGAGGAAGTCCTTTCGTAACTTTAAAAGACCCAGATATGACCAGAAAAAGAGGGACTATCCTTCCACCTCCTCCTCATCCTCCAGGTGGCAGTCTTCTAGAGGAAGGGGGAAGGGGTTTCTCTTTAACCCCGATAGTACCCCGAAAACCTCCCAATGACGCCAAATGTCAGGTGGGAGGCAGATTAAAAAGATTTGTTTCAGCCTGGGAAAAGATAACATCCTCCCCCTGGATAATAAACACCATCTCCCTGGGCTACAAGATAGAGTTCAGATCTCGCCCTCCAAACTTCTTTATGGTAAACAAGCCTATGCGCTCTTTAGAAAAACAACAGGCGCTAGTACGGGAAATATCCTCTCTGTTACAAAAACAGGTTATCATTCCAGTCCCAAAGTCCCAGGAAAGAGAGGGGTTCTATTCCCCGTTTTTTTTGGTCCAGAAACCAAACAAAGCATTCAGACTAATCATAAACCTAAAAAGACTAAACGAATATCTGCAATACAAAAAATTCAAAATGGAAACTATCAGATCCACAGTTCTCCTTCTGACCAAAGATTGCGCCATGGTAACTATAGATCTATCCGATGCTTATTACCATGTGCCGATTCACACAGGTTATCAAAAATATCTGAGAATAGCCTTTCTCTCTCAAGAAGGAGAAAAACACTACCAGTTCCAGGCTCTCCCTTTCGGGATATCATCAGCCCCACGTGTTTTCTCCAAAATAATGGCAGAGATGACAGGTTTTCTTCACATGCAGGGAATTCAGGTCATACCCTACCTAGACGACCTGTTAGTCGCAAGTCCAGCCCAAACATTGCACCATCATCTAAACGTAGTAAAAGACCTAATAGAGAATCTGGGCTGGTTAATAAATACGGAAAAATCCCAGCTAATTCCCAGCCAGCAGAGAGTATATCTCGGAGTTCTTCTAGACTCCCAAAGACTCATGTCTTTCTTACCAGAAGAAAAACAGGAACTCTTGTCTCAAAGGATCACATTCTTTTGCCAGCTCCGGTCAGCTTCCATAAGAGAGGTAATGACTCTACTGGGCCATCTGACCTCAACCATCCCGGCAGTAAGGTGGGCTCAGTTCCACTCCAGGCCCTTACAGAATTTTCTCCTCGATGTCTGGGACGGAGATCAATCCACTCTAGACCGCAGAGTAGCCATTCCAGAGGATGTAAAACGCTCCCTTCTGTGGTGGCGTATAAAAAGAAACATTCAAAGGGGAGTCTTCTGGCGACCATTAAGTCAGATCTGTATTACCACGGATGCCAGCAGCCAAGGCTGGGGAGGGTTTACAGAAGATCAGGTCATTCAGGGCTCCTGGGGTGCAGAGATGTCTCTAGAGTCGTCAAATCTCCGAGAACTAACAGCCGTTCTCAAGACTCTTCAAAGCCTAGAGCCCAAATTAAAGGACCGTCACGTAAAGATTCTGACAGACAACTCAACAGCTGTCGCTTACTTAAACCGCCAAGGAGGAACAAAGAGCAAAAAACTAAAAGAAGTGTCCCATATCATTTTCTCTTGGGCCGAAAGAACCGTGCTATCTCTCACGGCGGTTCACCTGAAAGGATCAGAAAACGAGGTGGCGGACTTCCTCAGCCGAACTCTTCTGAAGACCGGAGAGTGGTGTCTGAACCCAGAGATCTTCAGAAATATTGTCTCCCGCTGGGGGATCCCCAAGGTGGACTTATTTGCCACAAGGGCAAACAGACAGGTGGAAGAGTTCTGTTCCCTACAAGTTCAGGATCACCCATTCATGGTAGACGCGCTCTCAGGCCCCTGGCCTCCAGAGCTTCTTTACGCCTTCCCACCGTTCAATCTCATCCCAAGAGTACTAATAAAAGCCTGGGAGGAAGGAGCCAACCTAATCCTCATCGCGCCTTATTGGCCAAAAAGGACTTGGTTTCCTTTATTACTCCAACTGGCGGGGGGGGGAGTATTGGATTCTGCCGAATCGTCAGGACCTCCTATACCAAGGTCCGATCCACCACCCTCAGTTGAATCAATTGCACCTAGCCGCCTGGAGACTGAACAGGTCCTCCTTAAAAGACGAGGTCTCTCGGACTCGGTAATAAGTACCATTCTGCTTAGTAAAAAGCCAACTACATCTAAGATTTATATGAAGTCTTGGAGGGCCTTCTTGTCTTTCTCCGGAGGCCAGACACCCAGTATCCCTCTCATCCTAAACTTCTTACAGGCGGGATTGGATAAGGGGCTAAAACCCAACACTCTGAAAGTCCAGGTCTCGGCACTTTCCTACTTCCTGGAAGAAAAGCTGGCAGAGGTACCGTTAGTTAAGAGATTCCTTAAGGGAGCCTTCAGGAAAATTCCCTTCTCTCACTCCACCGTCCCACCCTGGGACCTAAATGTAGTTCTGGACGCTTTAATGGAATCACCATTCGAGCCCATCGCGGGAATAAGCCTAAAATATCTTACCTATAAGGCGGTTTTCTTACTGGCAATAACCTCGGCCAGAAGGGTTGGAGAGATCCAGTCCTTCTCATGTAAGCCTCCATATCTGACAGTTCTGGAGGATCGCATAATCCTGAGACATGCCCCAGCTTTTCTACCCAAAGTAGTGTCAAAGTTCCACTCACAACAAGAAGTCTCACTTCCATCCTTTTGTCCTCACCCTGCTTCGGACATGGAGAATAAATTTCATAACCTGGACGTAAGACGCTCTATCCTGGAATATTTGAGGATGACCGATTCTATCAGGAAATCGGACCACCTTTTTTTACAGTTCCAGGGAGTTAATAAAGGAGCAGCAGCAAGTAAGAGCACTATTGCCAGATGGCTACGTAGGACAATTGAACTCTGTTATTTACAGAAGAATCTTCCGGTCCCGGAAAATCTAAAGGCTCACTCAACTAGAGCAGTCTCAACCTCCTGGGCGGAAGGGGCATCGGTCTCGGTGGAGCAGATTTGCAGAGCTGCCACTTGGGCGAACCCAAACACTTTCTTTAGACATTACAAGCTAGATGTGCTGAAAAATTATGATTTATCTTTTGGCAGAAAGGTTTTATCTGCAGTGGTCCCACCCTAGGGGGGCTATTTTCTATGTTAATCCTCCTGAGGGTGCCGTTGTGGAGGCGCCGGGGAAAAGGGTAAATTACTCTTACCGGTAATTGGATTTTCCAATAGCCTCCACAACGGCACTGGTATTTCCCACCCATCATGTATTCATTTTTTTCTTGCCTTCTCTCTTGATGTAATTATGGTTATGAATAAATTAGGAATTGCATGTTAACCGGTTCCTATGTCATTAACTGAAGCAGGTAGTAGGAGGGGGCTATTTAAAGAAAAGCTTCTACGTTGTTTCCTGTCCAGGGAGGCGGGGAACACCCTCCTGAGGGTGCCGTTGTGGAGGCTATTGGAAAATCCAATTACCGGTAAGAGTAATTTACCCTATCCCATGACAAACATTTCACCTATCCATAGCATAATTGATAGAAATATGATTGATGGAGGTCACTGATCACCGAACACTGCAACAGGGAACCCAAGCTTCTGATTTTGGAAGCATGTGAATGGAGTACAGGGCTCAACTATTTTTGTCAGTCACATAAACATTGAATGGAGAGGCGAGACGAATGCGTGACCACCGCTCCATTTCAATGCTTCTAGTCTCTAGTGATCATGGGGTCCCAGCGGTTGGACCGTCACTGATCGTTCATTCACCACCTATCCTGTGTATTGGTGATAAATGTTTGACATGGGATATCTGTTCACAGACAGTGATGAATGAGCACTGTGTACAGAGATCTGGAAGTGACACTGCTTCCTACTCTGGTTCCAGCAGTCATGTAATCTCCAGGGAACTGGAGTCTTCTGCTGGGTTTTAGCAGAACCTGATCAGCTCTGCAGTGAAGCTGTACAGCGCTGTACAATCTACCTGAGGACTGTATTCTGCCTTTAACTGGGGCTAATATGTCACCCCAGTTACAGGAGAAATGAGCAATAAAATGTAATATTATATTTCCCCCAAAGCTCTTGTATGATCTTATGGAAAGCACAAAGCTTTAAAAAAAAAAAGCCATCACACGCCGCTCCACAGCTTCTAGGCCTACCACGAGTGACCATAACCTGTATATGAAAATGACCAATATGGAGAGTGACCTTGATGAAAAAAAAAATGGTTAGTTGTACCTTGCACCTAGAAAGAAGAAAAATATGAAAACTGACTTTTTCCCCTTCTTTTACCTTTTTCCTTTTTATAAATAAAAGAAAATAATAAAATAAAATGAACATAAAAATAAAGCCTCATGTATTACAGAAAATGTACATGACCAAATAGAAAAAAAGTTATGGCTTTCAAAAGACACACGTACTTAAAAAAACGAGAAAGGTGCTTAGTCAGGAAGGGGGGTAATGGTGCAACTTTTAGTTAAACTAAAAAACTAGTATTAATTTACTAATTTTTTTTCGACGAATATTAACGTTCTTTTTTTTATTTTCCTGCAGGTGGTTTTGTTGGAGGAATAGTAAGTCAATTCTGAAATTCCTGTCTCTACTCTGCAGCACTGGTACAAGGCTCATTGGCCTATCCTGTATGAATGGAAATACTAATATTGGATCCCAGTGTGGTGCAAAATAAGCAATGTCTGTCTGGCAAATGAAATATTGAAATGAAATAAATAATAATTGAATGATGGGATAATCCCACCTCCTTAACAATCAAGGGTCCATTTACCGCCTTTGTTTAGTCATTAGGTTGTTACACTGACTGATGATCTGTCAGATTGTTGGGGGAAGAGCATTTGTATAAACGCCCGTACCGGATGATCTGCCAGCATAAAAGGTGCCGGCAATTATCCGATGAACAAGCTTGTTCATCAGGTGATCGTGTCGTTCAGGCGCCACAGAAAATCATCCTTCCTGTGCAGCAGATCGTTCTGTCTACTACACAATGATCTGCTGCACTGAATGCAGCCCTCATCTCCGCTGGTGACAGTGGTCAGGGGTGTCTGCTTCGTCCCTAATAATCTGCCCGATCATCGCTCCATGATCCAAATGATCTCATACAACTCCTTTATCTGGATTGTGCCTCTACTAGGTCACCACTACTTTTAATACATCTGTAATATAGGAGAGTTATTATAATGTCATTTCATGTTTGGGCTGTCATGCAACTCCCCCACCTCCACTCAGGCAGCCTCCTGTGACATTTGGATGGTGCCTTTGTCCATAAAATGGGTGCATGTGACAAAACATGTCATCAAGCCTATACCATTGCACCTGCCATCTGTGTATATAAATGGCCCTTCATCTGCAGCTATTTTGTGGATGGGAGCGTGGCTGTAACTACATGGAGAGGAGCCCAAACACAATTAAAAAATACAGTATAGTAGTAAGTGCCATATCGTACACATGACCGTTTACAGGTATAAACTATGTGACCGTCCGCTTTAAAAATTGCTCTTTATTTTGTAGTTTGCGTCCGTATTTCCTGAAACCATTCAGCACCTAATACTTCTGGATTCCTATGGATTTTTACCTGTCCCATCAGTAAGTAATATTACATTTATTTAAAATGTAATTTCTTTCCTCTGAAGTTCTATTACTGTAATCAGATTTCAAAACACTTAGAAATGTATCTTGTGTTGAAACGGCCATTCTGAAGTATTAAACACTTAAAGTAGAACTCCCTCAAAAAAATGTATTTTCTGACCTATTAGAAAGGTGCATTATATCATCTATAGTGAATGTAATCTTCTCATCAGAGACTGTATTTGTGAGTTATCCACTCTCTTCTTATTGTAGCTGGGTCATGTGACCAACTCCCTGACCTCCAACTGACCCAGGACAGGAAGCCAGTTACTTCTCTGTTCATTCCTATGAGACTCAGAGTGAGTTTCCCATAGGAATGCACAGAGAAAAGACTTCCTGTCCACACATAAGAGGCTATGTGAGTTGTTGAGTCTGATTGCTGGTCACGTGACACAGATGAGAAGCATCAGGGAGATATAACTCACAAATACAGCCACTGGTAAGAAAATGACATTCACTACAGATTATATCATGTACATTTCTAGCAGGACATGGAATAAAAAAATTTGCGGGAGTTCTTCTTTAAAGGCAACCTGTCAACTCTACTATGCTCATTGAGGACAACATAAGTATAGTGACAGACCTGCTACAAACACTGTTCAGACAAATCAAGCAGTCACAGAAATTTCTGCAGCAAAAAAAATGTTTGGGTACGTTCATGTGAGACTGAAGTGCTGTGGACTTACTGTTGCAGATTTTTGGTGTAGCCAATCCGCAGTGTTGTGCAGTACCAGGAAAGTGGATGAGATATTACGATATCGAATCCACATTCTGCATGAAAATCTGCAGTGCAAATTTACATTTGGTGTGGATTTGTAATCTGCTGTCAATTTATGCTGAAGATCTCCACCTCAAATTTTACCCTTTGCAGTGCAGGGGGTGAAATCCACAGCCATTTTAGCGGGAATAAGCGCATGAAATACAAGCTGTTTTTGTCCTGATTTTTGCCATCAACTTTTTTGTTGCATTTTCAGTCGCACGTAGTTCACAGGTCAGTGATTTCCCAGTGATTGTGAGCCAAATCCAGGAATGGAGCCTTCACAGAGATGAGGTATAATGAAAAGCTTTGCACTTGTTCTTTGTTTTTGACCTGCACCTGGTTTTGGCTCGCAATCACTGATGGAGGTCAAACATTAGTGTTTTTGTCACTGTTTGGTTTGGTGAGTGATTTTCATCAGTGATTGTGAGTCAAAACCAAGCGGGGTCAGAAACACAGAACAAGTGCAAATCTGCTTTTGGTACCATACAGTGGGGAAAAAAAGTATTTAGTCAGCCACCAATTGTGCACGTTCTCCCACTTAAAAAGATGAGAGAGGCCTGTAATTGACATCATAGGTAGACCTCAACTATGAGAGAAAAAATGAGAAAAATCCAGAAAATTATTGTCTGATTTTTGAAGAATGTGTTTGCAAATTATGGTGGAAAATAAGTATTTGGTCAATAACAAAAGTTCATCTCAATACTTTGTTATATATTCTTTGTTGGCAGTGACAGAGGTCAAACATTTTTTGTCTTCACAAGGTTGGCACACACTGTTGCTGGTATGTTGGCCCATTCCTCCATGCAGATCTCCTCTGGAGCAGTGAGTGTTTTGGGGCTGTCGCTGGGCAACACAGACTTTCAACTACCTCCAAAGGTTTTCTATGGGGTTGAGATCTGGAGACTGGCTAGGCTACTCCAGGACCTGGAAATGCTTCTTACGAAGCCACTCCTTCATTGCCCTGGCGTGTGCTTGGGATCATTGTCCTGCTGAAAGACCCAGCCACATTTCATCTTCAATGCCCTTGCTGATG
>ONZH01010208.1:0-19433 GCA_900303285.1 Rhinella marina
GCACGTCACCTATCAAGCGGTGTGGCGGAAGACAGCGTTTTGTCGCTGCAGTTCCAGCAGAGCGTGGCGAGATACATAAGAATGGCTGAAATGAGTGCAAAGCTTCCGCGACATTGCCAGCACTGTGCGCAGGCCACTGAATGTTTTGAGAAATCTCTGCACCACTAGATTTAGGGCATGTGCCATACAGGGAGCATGCGTGAATTGACCCAGGTTCAGCACTGCCACTATATTTGTCCCATTGTCACTCACTACCTTGCCCACTTCCAGCTGGCATGGAGACAGCCAGTGAGCTATTTGCTGCTTCATGTAATGCAGCAAGCGCTGGCCTGTGTGGCTACTACTGTCAAGACAAATTAAGTCTAAGACAGCATGGCAGCGTTTCACTTGGCACATATGATATGAAGGAGGGGGGTTAACTCTCTGCCCTGACGCTCCAGCAGGCATGTACTAGTTACACCCCTGGATGCGGGCTGAGCTATGGCCCTGGATGCGGCCTGCCTTACACAAGGGACCCCGTGAGAAGTAACCAGCTCTTCAGTATTAATGCGCTGCTCTAAATTGGTGGCATGACACCACTTCAGATGGTTCCACAGAGCAGTGGTCCCTACATTTGTGGATTTCCCACGGCTCAATTTCTGTGTACACAAATTACATGTGGCCATACTGCTGTCCCCCGGCAGAGTGGTGAAATACTTCCACACACCCAACGTGCGCACTCCACAGCTGGCCAAGCTTGTAGCCCTTGCACGCTTACACCCTGGTGCCAGCCCCACTATACTTGGGGTCTCGCTAGTTCCTAAGGAAAGACTGGACCTGGGCCTAACTCGCCTCTGCCCTCTGTTGCTGCCACTATTACCACCCTCCCCCTCGGAGATCAAACCCTCCTCACCAGCCCCATCCGCTTCCCAGGTTTTCCGGTCTAACACATCAGATCCATCATCAGACTCCTCCCCACCACTTTTTTCGGACTGAGAATTAGGCTGTTCCCCACCAACCGACAATTCCGGACAGTCCAAACTCTGACTGCCCTCTAAGAAATCCTCAGGGAGGCTGTCCTCTATAACTGCCGGATTATGCGGTGGGGTTTGGTGGCCTTTTTTTTTTTTTATAAATTGCAGAAGAGACACCACTAGGAGGGAGCACTGAAGCCCGAGAGGTGGCAGAAAATGACGGGCTTTGCTGGAGCGGAATGGTGAAGCAGGAGGAGTCTGACCCCTGGCTACATATGGATACTGTATCAGCAGATGACAGCAGATCCTCCGGCTGTGACTGAGATGAGCGTGCCATCCACTCCACGACCTCATCCACTTTCTCCTCCACTACAATTTTGCTCCTTTGTGAGTTAGCTTGATTGAACAGTGGCCAACTATTACAAATTCTACAAGTAGAAGCTACAGGTCCTTTGGCACTGCTGCCCTGTGCCACCTTCTCCTTTTTTTTTTTTAGAGCTCGAGGTCTGGCTGGAACTGGACCTCTTTTGCTTATCCATTCCAGACATTTTTCACTTCACTGTGGCCCTGCAGCTGGTCTTTGTTTTTGTCCCTGTCTCTCTCCCTCTCTCTCTCCCTGCCTGATTAATTACTATCCCTGCACTGGCCCTGCACTTGCCCTGCACTTGCCCTGCAGTATCCCTGATGTGTAATATGAATTCCCAGAACAATTACACCCCAATTTCAACCATACACAGGTCTCAGTCTCTCAGAACTTCACAACAGTGCTTCTGCTCGTCTCAGCAGTCGCATCAGAAGTGATGCATCACTGGCTTACCAAGCCTGAGCAAATCAAAGCAAGCCCTGCCCACTAGGTCAGGTGACCTCTTTCTTCCTGGGCTTTTGTCGTGCGAATAACGAACAGTAAAAGTTCGCTAATTAACTGAATTTGTACGCATCAGCGTATAAACTAACTTACACGTAGCATCAGCGTATAATTTATCGAACAAGTACATAGTGAATGCGTAGAAAGCCTTGAGAACATTTTCGAATCTAACGGAGCAAATCTCGTAAAATTCGGGTTCGCTTCGCAGCTGAAAATTTCCAAGATTCGATACGAATCTACGAAGCGCCAAATAGATTCGCTCATCTCTAGACACCATACAACTGGTGGCAGATTCCCTTTAAATAGAACATGTGTCTACAGTAAAAAAATTCCATAAAATGGATTTTATTTTAGAAAAGTGTGAAAAAACCCACATACACTTGATAGTGCCGCAATTTTAATGGATGACTGTTATGGCCCTATCTTGCTAAATTCTCTCTCGGTAGAATCTATGGTGGGTAAAAGGGCCCGTTCACACAACTGGTGAACAGGTCCGCACCTATTCCACACAATTGCGGAATAGGTGCGGGCCTGTTCACTTCAATGGCCGGCACACGATCTTGCCAAGCCGCGGCTCCGTAAGAAATTATAGAACATGTAGAAATTATAGGCATTTTGAACGGGGCGCCCGGCCGGGCGACATCTGTGGTATTGTGGATCCGCATTTTTGTGGATCAGCAATACTACGGCCGTCTGAACGGCCTCTAATAGTACTCTTGCAATGTGTCCACTACAGGATACAGGATTTTGAAGGCACATTTGGCCAGGATATGTTCAAGTGTGAAGGGTGTCTTAAAGGTGTCCTTCACTTTAGCAAAGTCTGAATGGTTGTAGTAGTAAGTTGTGGACTACTCTGTTTGGCCATGCAAATTCCAAATTCTGCTCTCTTTCTCTCCTCTTTTTAGATGTCTTGCAAAGCGTCTCTGCTGAAGCTTTATCGGCCTAAGGAGAGCTTTCTATTTCTCACAACTCCAGACTAGACTAACTAACTGAGCGACGACAAATAGTAGATAATAGAAAAATAAAAACTTATGGATTTCAATGTCTTGTATTATTATTCTGCAAAAGAAGTAAAACACCTGAGGATGTGGTGATGGTAAGTTCACTAAAAGAGTTTAAGAGGGGCCTGGATGAATTTCTGGAGTGTAATAATATTACAGGTTATAGTTACTAGAGATGAAGATGGTCATGTGCATGAGGCTTTAGATACACCGCTTAGGGCTCGTTAACATCACCGTTAGGGATTCCATTCTAACTTTCCGTTATAACATCGTTATAACGGAAAATAACGGAATCCCTAGGACGGCAATCAAAACGGACACCTTTAAGAGGCATTACGTTTTGATCCGTCATAATAGAAGCCTTTGGGAAAGCATAACGGATCCATCTGGTTGCCGTTATGCTGGACGGAAAACAAAGTCCTGTCGACAGGACTTTGTTTTCCGTCCAGCATAACGGCAACCAGTATAGTGCAAGAAGGGATAAGATACACAGGTCAAAAGCAGTATGTCAGGCACAGTAGGCTGTATGATACATGATAGGATTAGATACACGTGTGATTTGTTATGCTTGCTGATTCAAGCTGTTTACTGCACTCTTAAGATGGTGAGGGAAGAGGCTGTAAACTATCAGTGATGGGATTTAGACACTGGGTGAGAAATAGACTAGCAGGATTGATGTATGGGTGTAGTAACATGACCATATGTAGTGGGAGTAGCTCCTGCAGACTGAACAGTGGGGGGCGGGACTAGCCTGTGACTCATCACTCTGCAGTGCAGCAAGGCTTTAATAAAGCTACCTATTCAACAAAATAGAAATCTAGGAAAGTAAACAGATCTGCCAGGATAGTCTGATGCACAGATAGGGGGAAAGAAAGCACATGAAAAACAGGGATTGGGGGCATATGTATGCATGGTGAGGGGTGTTAGGAGCACATAAAAATAATTTTGATATTGGGATCAGACAACTTCTTTAAAGGGGTTTTCTGGCATTTTAATATTGATAACTAGAGATGAGCTAGCATGCTCGTCCGAGCTTGGTGCTTGTTCGAGTATTACGGTACTCGTAAGTGCTCGCTGCTCGGACGAGCATCTCGCCATGCTCGAGGAAATGGCATCTCCCGCATTTTTAATTTTTGGCGCCTATAAACTCAGCCAATCACAATCCAGGAGACTCTGCGGTACACCCAGCATCACGTGGGGCCCTTACATGTCGATAGCAGGGGTTGGCTGGCCTGATCAGGTGACCCTGGAATATACTAGTGACTGCCCGCGGTGCTCGGCTCAGATGCTGTCTGGATGTCGTTAGGGACAGATCGGCTGCGTTTCAGGGAGAGTGTTAGGGCCTGGATTTAGTTCTCTGTTAGGCAGGAGTGATCTGAAAAGAACCCAACAGCCATTCTAAGGGCTACAAGACACTTTTTTTTGTCTCCTGGCTGGCACTAGTAGTGCAGCTATCTCCATATAGAACACTTTTTTCTGTCCAGGTGACCTATACTGTACGTCACGTAATTAAAAAAGATCTTTTTCTGTCACTGATAAAGCTACATTACAAAAATCTCTGTGTGACATTTGTCTGGGTTGCACTTAAGCAGACCAAGTCTGCCTAATCTAATAGTTTCAGTGTAATTGCTCCATACTGCACGGTACGTGATAACATACATAATTTAGCTCTAACTTATCCACCTATATACAAAGCACAATCCGTATTTTCTGTCCAGGTGACCTATACAGTACGTCACGTAATTAAAAAAGGTCTTTTGCTGTCACTGATACAGCTACATTACAAAAATCTCTGGGACATTTGTCTGGGTTGCACTTAAGCAGACCAAGTCTGCCTAATCTAATAGTTTCAGTGTAATTGCTCCATACTGCACGGTACGTAATAACATATGTAATTTTGCTCTAACTTATCGACCCATATATTTTCTTGTTCAGATTGAACAAGTTTGTGGGTTTCAGTACAGCTGGCCCATTTTTTTTGTACATATAATACACTTATATACAGAAAATGTTGAACCCCAGGGCTGAGGGTCGAGGGCGTGGGCATTCAATTACTGCAGGGGGCAGAGGCCGTGGTACTGGGCATGGTGAGACAGTACCTGCTGATGAGGGAGCAGGGGAACGCTGCAGAGCTACACTCCCTAGCTTCATGTCTCAACTTACAGGGACACGTGGTAGAGGACTGTTGAAACCACAACAGTGCGAACAGCTGATCTCGTGGATTGCGGACAATGCTTCAAGTAATTTGTCTACCAGTCAGTCTTCCACGCAGTCCACACACGTTACCCAAGGGAGCACTCCTCTGGCTCCTCCACCTCAACCTCCTTCCCCCCACTCTGCTTCCTCCCAGGAAAATTTGGAATGCAATCCGACATACTCTGAGGAACTGTTTTCTGGACCCTTCCCAGAGTCACAAACCACTTCTCAGGTTGCTGCTGACCTCTTTCCCGATGCCCAAGTTTTCCAACTGTCGCAGTCTGTGGGTGATGATGATGACAATGTTGACTTAGTGGAAGAAGTGTGTAAAGAGGTGTAGGACGATGAGGAGACACGGTTGCCAGATAGTGGTGAAGTTGTTGTCAGTGCAGGAAGTCCGAGGGTGGAGCAGACTGAGGAATCGGAGGATGATGAGGTGACTGACCCAAGCTGGGTTGATAAGCCGAGTGAAGACAGTGCTTCTGAGGCGGAGGCGAGTGCTGCACCAGAACAGGTTGGAAGAGGCAGTGGTGTGGCCAGAGGGAGAAGCAGGGCCAGAGCTGGTGCATCAGCAGCAACTGTTTCACGTAGTGAAACTCCCGTGGCAAGGCCTAGATGTTCGCAAGTCTGGAGGTTCTTTAAAGAAAGTGAGAATGACCGACGGACTGTGATGTGCAACCTGTGCCACACCAGGATCAGCAGGGGTGCCACCACTACTAGCCTAACCACCACCAGCATGTGCAGGCATATGAGTGCTAAACACCCCACTCAATGGAACCAAGGCCGTTCACCTCCTGCGGGTCACACCACTGCTCCTTCCCCTGTGTCACTCGCTGCCTCTGCTAGTCAACCCCCTGCCCAGGACCCCGGCACGAGCGCCTCCCGCTGGAAAACCACACCTTCGCCTCCACGATCCTCCACAGCGTCCACCAATGTGTCCCAGCGCAGCGTTCAGCTGTCTTTACAGCAGACGCTGGAGCGCAAGAGGAAATACAGTTCCACCCACCCACATGCCCAAGCCCTTAAAATCCACATCTCCAAATTGCTGAGCTTGGAGATGCTGCCCAATAGGCTGGTAGAGACTGAGGCCTTTCGCAATCTCATGGCGGTGGCTGCCCCTCGGTATTCAGTCCCAAGCCGCCACTATTTTTCCCGATGTGCCGTCCCATCCCTACACCAGCACGTGTCACAGAACATCATCTGTGCCCTGACCAACGCTGTTTCTGAGAAGGTCCACCTAACCACGGACACGTGGACGAGCTGCCTGGCAGGGACACTATATCTCACTGACGGCACATAGGGTTAACTTGGTGGAGGCTGGGACCGAGACTGACCCTGGGGCTGCTCATGTACTGCCCACACCGAGGATTGCGGGGCCTACCTCGGTCACGGTCTCTCAGACGTGCTATGCCTCCTCCGACGACCCCTCCTCCTCCTCCGAATTACCATCCGTGGGCACGGCGCCTTCAGTCGGTAGCTCTAGGCGCAGCAGCAGTGCCGTGGGTAAGCGTCAACTGCTTAGCTTAGGTGACAAAAGGCACACCACCCAAGAGCTGTTACAAGGCATAATGGCGCAGACCGATCTGTGGCTGGCACCGCTGAACCTCAAGCCAGGCATGGTTGTGTGTGACAATGGGCGTAACCTGGTGGCGGCTCTGCAACTCGGCAGACTGACACATGTGCCATGCCTGGCCCACGTGTTCAATCTAATAGTTCAGCGATTCCTCAAGACATACCCCAATCTGTCTGATTTGCTCACCAAGGTGCGCCGCATCTGTGCGCATTTCCGTAAGTCGACCACAGATGCTGCCACTCTCAGGGCAGCGCAGCGCCGCCTACAACTGCCCGCTCACCGACTGTTGTGCGACGTGCCCACAAGATGGAATTTGACATTAAACATGTTATCCAGAGTTTACCAGCAGCGCAGAGCGATTGTAGACTGCCAGATGTCAACTTCCACCAGAACTGGTAGTCGGGTCAGTCAGATTCCTCAAGTCTACAATGAGGAGTTGACGTGGATGTCTGATATCTGCCAGGTGTTGAGAAACTTTGAGGAGTCAACACAGATGGTCAGCGATGCCGCCATTATCGGCCTCACCATCCCGCTGCTTTGCCTGTTGAAAAACTCACTGTTCAGCATGAAGTCGGATGCTTTGCGCTTGTCACAAGAGACGGTGGAGGAAGATACGTCGCTTGATAGCCAGAGCACCCTCCGGTCTGTTTCTCAGCGCGTATCGGAGGATGAGGAGGAAGAGGAGGAGAATGTCGGCGAGACAGAAGAGGGTACCAGTGCTCAGTCCTTTTTAACTCTTGAGCGTGTATGGGCTGAAGAGGAGGACTTGGAGGAGGAGGAGGAGGAAATGTAGAGTCAGGCCAGTGAGGAGAGGGAATTCTTGCGTGTTGGGACTCTAGCGCACATGGCAGACTTCATGTTAGGCTGCCTATCCCGTGACCCTTGCGTTAGAAGCATTTTTTCAAACACTGATTACTGGGTGTTCACTTTCCTGGACCCACGATACAAGCAGAACCTTTGTACTCTCATCCCTGTAGAGGAAAGGAGTATGAGAGTGAATCAATATCAACAGGCTTCCCTTCTGACGCCGCTAGTGGCAGAGGGCATGGTTCTGTGGGCCAAGTAGCGGGGGAGAGGAGGCGAGCAGGCAGCTTGTCCAGCACTGGCAGGGGAATGCTCTCCAAGGCCTTTGCCAGTTTTATGTCACCCCAGCAAGACACTGTCACCTGTCCCCAGTCTAGGCAGAGTAGGGGTGAGCTTTACAGAAAGATGGTGAGGGAGTACCTAGCTGACCATACCAACGTCCGGACCGATCACTCTGCTCCATACAACTACTGGGTTTCAAAGCTGGACACGTGGCCTGAACTGGCGCTGTACGCCTTGGAGGTGCTGGCCTGCCCTGCCGCTAGCGTGTTGTCAGAGCGGGTATTCAGTGCAGCTGGTGGCGTCATCACCGATAAGCGTACACGCCTGTCAACTGACAGCGCTGACAGGCTGACGCTTATTAAAATGAACAAAGACTGGATTTCACCAGGAATTTAAATCTTCTCCGGGGGAAAGCAGCTAAATATTAACATTACTTATGTATCCGATTCCTCTTCTCTACTCCTCCTACTCCTCCTCCTCCTTGTCGTCTTTTCCTAATGCTGACCCAAAAAAACGCCATTTTTTAGAGGTCCAACTGGCACTCTTTTACCACAATTTTTCCGGAGGTCCACCTACAGGCCCTCTCTCCAAACAATTTTTCCGGAGGTCCACCTACAGGCCCTCTCTCCAAACAATTTTTCCGGAGGTCCACCTACAGGCCCTCTCTCCAAACAATTTTTCCGGAGGTCCACCTACAGGCCCTCTCTCTAAACAATTTTTCTTTGCACTTAGTTGGGTGCTTCCCTAACATGTGATGGGCATGTGCCTTGCCTTTCTTGGTCTGGGTGAGCACAATTGCCATGAGGGTAACCACCAGGCTGTTGCCTGAGAATTTGGGGTAATGGTGGGATTAGGCAGCCTCAGAGGCATTCATGCATGCTGCCCCTGCTGTTTCCTGTCCTCCGGATAGGTCATCAATATCAGATCGATGGGGGTCAAGCACCCAGCACCCCCGCCGATCAGCTGGTTGAAAGGAAAGCAGTGCTCCGTGCGAGTGCTGCCTTCCCTTGTTTGTTTACCTGCCCACCATCAACAGCACAGTGGTGAGCAGGTGTAACTACAAACCGTTCCATTAAAATGAATGTATATCAAGTATATAGGAAGGGGCCGTCCCACAGAGTCACATAAGTTTGTGTGTGACATCACCCTTAAGAGGCTTTATTATGTAAAACCATATTTTTATCATACGGCCAGAACCTATGAAAGAGGCGCCGGCCTCTACATAATTTGGGTGCATCCACCGCCGTCATTCAACTTCAATCTATGTTAGCTCCCTTTCTTGGTAGATTTAGATCTTTTTCTACGGAAAAAATGGCGTACAAAATTATATATGAGATGGGCTTACCAGCCCGCCTTCTTCCCTGCCCACTCCACCATCCATTTTTTTAGAACTGCTGTATGTGGCATGGAAAGGGAAGAAGTCACAGATTTTGCTGCAAATCACCTTCACGATAAAATCTGACCCCCCCACATATTCAATATATACAGCCGTCTTTGGTTCTGGAAATCATATGTTCGTAGTAAAAACAGGCAAAATCCAGAGTTTATGAGTCTAACCAGACTCATCAGAGATTCATTGTAAGCAATGTATAACTGAGTCTCACTTGCGACATGTCTGCAATGTTTTTTTTTGTTTTTCTTTTTTTGTTAATCATGGCAAGGGCTGGTCAAGGGTTGTGCAAAGTAAAGATCAACATTTCACAATTGTCAATATGTTCATATTGTGACACAACATAATGTGACACAACTGTCACCAAAACGTCATACCTGCGATCTTGTTTCTTTTTTAATGTCCCGGACAAACAACAACTTTTTTGGTTGCACAATTTGTCTAAGACTTAATGTCATGCAACCAAAGGGTATAACCTAATGGGTATAGCAAATTCAAAATCATATACAACTCATAGTCAGATTACTCCATATAATACTAGCTGGACACAAGTCACTGACAAAACACACAGATTTGTTGGGTGCATGATTTGTATACAACGTGCTGACCAAAGTTACCGTGTAGCCCGACCTACAAGTTTGCCACAATGGTTCTTATTATAATCCTGTAGCTCTCTGTTCATTGTCATTTCCTAACATACGTAAATAGAACAAGTTTCTAGTCATTATTATAAAAGTAAATTTTGGGAAAAGCAAACTTTGCTCCTTCTGTACTGCATGTTTCTAATTAGTTTGCAAACATTAAAGACCTCATTGAGGGATATTTTTTCTTTCATGAGCGTAAAGGTGTTTTCTCTTCAGCTATTTTCCATCCTTGGTTTGATTTCAGTCACAAAGGGACAGTTTTGCAGATGGCTTCTCTAACTATCATGTTTCTCAGATCTCCTAAGTGTAAATTGAAAAGGTCTTTTTTGTGGAAAATGGTGTGATAAGAAGCAGGTCCCACTCATCTTAATATTATCCATTTTAATTGGAATTTCTGTACACTGTACATTACTTGGTAGCAAAAAGAAAAACAACAAAGACATTATATCGGCTGCTCATATATAGGGACAAAAGAAAAACAACAAAAAATTATATATTATATCTGCTCGTCATGAATAAGGGCAAAAGAAAACCAACAAAAAATTATATCTGCTGCTCATGTAGGGGGGGGGGGATATAAATAATGGTTAATTTGTGCTGGTTTTACACATCAGTTCAGTGGCAAGACAACCAGACCAAGAAAGTAAGTGCCCAAATAACACGAGTAGAATGTTTAGCATACCCCTCAACAATTAAAAGTGGGACAACTCTTTAGTGACAACAATAGATTTTATAAAATAAAATAAATCAATACTGTCTGTAAAATCCCCTATCGCTGCAGTACCATTACTCTGGTGGTCCCTTGCAATCTTTGCTTACTTTTCTGCAGTGATGAAATACCACATGCATGTTACCTCTGCAGCCAATCACTGGCTGACCATTGAGATGACCATGGAGGGCTGTCAAGGGTTAATCCAGATTTTGTGCTGGATCTTCAATCAAGATGGCCGCTGAGAACTTTTGACATACAAATGGATGAGGTATGATTTTTTTTTTTTTGTTTTACCGCCATTTTAGGGAAAATTGATTTGTTACCACGAAGCATGAGGAAATTCAGCTTCGCGGACTTCGATTCGCTAAACACTAATTATATTATTCATGTAAATCTCTTTTTATTATTACCAGCAGCATACATTCATGGTAATATTAATAAAAATAATAATTAGTGTTGAGTGAATCAAAGTCAAACAAATTGACTTTGATCTAGTGGTAGGCAATGAGGCAAAGATGGTGCTCTTGCTAGCTGACATTGACTGACATTTCTCTCTCTCTGGATTCCTTTCCCTATGGCTTTACTCTGGCACCAACGACTGGTATGCAGGAGTGGGATTCAAATTTTTAACAACAGGTTTCCTACTCAGTGGTGGACATGCGGCACCATGACACATGTGTACATATACATCACATGTATGCAACACACATACATATAAATACACCATATACATAGTACACATACATAAATACACCACATATACACTACACACACATACCACCCAACTTTTAAAAAAGCCTAATGAGCTAAACTATGGAATGGAAGGGCTCATCTCCAGCTGTCAGCCGAATCTGTAATTTTAACAACCGGATCTGGAGAACCTATGGGAACTGGTTGAATCCCATGCCGGCTGGTATGTGTGCATTGAATGATGCAGGTTTCGAGCTATGCCTGTCCTGAACTCTCATGGTGACATCTTAACATGTTGACCACCACTTCTGTAGTGAAGTCTTGACAGCTTGTCGCTTAATGATTCTGCTGATTTTAATATACCATAGCTTGCAATTCCTCTGTAGCCTAGGACCCTGCAGTCTTCTCAGGGCAATTTCATCCTCCTAGATTAGCTGCCTCTGTGGGTCACCTAGAGGCAGCAGGAGATGGATCACAATGTCGCTCACTCCTCACTCCCCTCACTACATTCTTAGACTGCTTTTCCCTAGCATAGTCTCACCCTTAGAAGGAAGTCAGACCAGCCCACTCCTACCAAGAGGAGAGGAATCAAATGGCAAGTTCCATTCCTGTATCCAGACACTGCCTACCATACTCCATCTACTGGTGAACAAGGCATGTCATTTACATTAGAGTGCATATAAAAGAGTAAACAATTGTAAATACCATAGTAGTATCCCCAGGTTTGGGGTTCTACATTAGGACTCTGTGGGTGGACAGTAACTCTTCAAGCATCTGCCTCTCCCAGGATGCACTGCAATTAGTTCTTTTTGACACTTTCTTCTCTGCATAGAAAATAGGTCCTTATATATATCCCCAAAAATACATATGGGATTTATTTCTGCCTTAAAGAGGACCTTTCAGGGTTTTTAGTTAGTGTAGATGAATACCTTTCGTTCCTGAGTATCCCCCGCTGATGCTGCCACCCTGCCTGTTTTTTTTTAAAATAACGCTCCTACACCCCGCTGTGCCCCCCTGTAGTTTTCACGCTCAATATGTTATTACTGAGCATCGTTACAGGGAGGAAGAGATGCCAGTGTTTCTCAATGAAAAAAGCTTGGACAGCACTGATATAATGGGTTGTGGGTTTTCAGGAGATGGTTCCCAGGCCCATATACAATAGTAAAAAAGACTCCTGTACTCCACTTGTAGAATGCAATTTAGTAAATTTATTCTTAATAAAGGGTCCAGTCATGGCATACTCTGAACGTTTTCGGCCGGATGGCCTTCCTCAGAGATACTGGAACATATATATATATATATAAAAGGTTTTATCAGTACAGTACTTAGTATACAAAAGTCATACGATATGTCAATGAACAAATATAAAGGCACGGGACATCTTAAGGCGATTGAACATAAGCATAGGTGTATTTGAAGCATAAATAAATATTGTTAGTATGTAAATAAATATGCACTAGGTTCAAAAAATGATTTTAGTAAAGGTCGATGCATCAGAGAATTAATCAAAATAAGGACATGGAGGTGGATTGGTGATGTGGCCCCAGTTGTAATGGTATACACTTACCTGGATGAGCCGCTGGACTGTTAGGTATAGAGAGGCGTATGGCCTATAATGGCAGCGCTATGGTAGAGGGGCACCTGCCCAAGTTTGTGTGGCGTCTTTAAATTTCAGACAAAACTATGACTTTTTCATACTGGATGGAGCCACTCTACTGGTTGGGTAATCACCAATCTATATAGTTCCAATTTGCATGCACATAGTTTCCCTTTTGCCCTCCCCTCCTTCCCCCTCCCCTCCCTATTATTGTCCCTCCCTCCCCCCCTCCTTTTTCCTTCTTCTTTTTTCCTTTTCCTTCCCCCCATTTCTTTCTTCTATTTTTTCTTTTCCCTTGTTTTTCCCTTTTTCATGTTACCATAAGCGCTACTAACACTGTCCGATCACGTGACATTGCTTCCGATCACATGATATTCACTCTACACTTGAGTACTGGCACGCATGCGCTTACACATCATATGACACAGGGCGCCATCTTTATTGTTCCTCATATCTTCCGGCCACAGTCCCGTGGCCCGCCCTTTCCTGCATATTTTCCGGCCTCTTGGCGTTTATCTGGCACCAAACTCCCTCACTCCATAGCGCCACACAAACTTGGGCAGGTGCCCCTCTACCATAGCGCTGTCAGGAATCTCTCAACTCAGAATATAATGTACTGGGACGGAACATGGTTACATTATATCCTGTGTTGAGGGATTGCGGCAGGAATGTAGGGATAGGCACGTGGACAGAGTGTGTCTACCATTGAGTTGTATCTCTGGGTTGAGACTAGCACAGGGCCCTTTGCTAGGGTCAGCCAGGTACCCTGCCTCCCTTTGTGATTCCACTTTAAATATTTTGCTGCGGTTTTTCAGCCCTCAGGATTATAGACCCTCTACTTAGTATCTACATGTGTATGTTTCATTTAATCTATAAGCGTTTGTCTTATCAACAACCCTGATGGGTGTTGTTTTAATAGTAAATCATTAAAAGGTAATTTTTAGGTGTTGTTTTCTGTGAGCTGATTTAATTGACAATACCTGTTGTGGGATAGTCTATTGCTTTACCTGCATTTGTAACTGATTTCAAGATTCCTTTTACATTCAGAAAAGGGGAACCGCTATGGGGGCAATGTTCGAGGAGGATTATATTTACAATAACACGAATTTCCAACTCAATTCTCTGACATGGAAACGTTACATCGATGATGTATTCTGTATTTGGAAAGGAACAGTTGATTCATTGCTTGCTTTCACATCTTCCAATAATGCAGTCTGGCCTGCGTTACAATTTACTTTTCATTAGGACCTTAATTCTATTAGTTTTCTTGACACCACCATCATTAAAGAACTTGATGGCACTCTACACACGGACCTTTTCTACTAAGGCTACTGACTGCAACAGTTTATTGCAATTTTCAAGCTTCCACCCAAAGAGCATTAAAGCATCACTCCCTAGGTCACAATTCACAAGGATCAACAGGATCGTCGATTCTAGTGATATAAAACAACAAAGCATCAAAGAAATGAGTAAGAAATTTCAGGATAGGGGTTACCCTGATAGAATTATTCAATCTTGTCTGAAAGAGAAACCAAAAGGTATAGCCTCTAATTCCCATCTAATTCCTCTAATTCTAGTTTCCCGTCTTAAAGAGATCGTCTTGATGTATGGCAGACGGGCACAGATAATTTTTGTACAAAATTATCTGCCAAGAATCTCACATTTACAATGTAGCGCTAGTATCGTGTAGATGGTGAGTATGGCAGTATTATATGTACTCAATTTATTGTCTGTGTTCGCAGAGTGCTGTTGCATTTTTTATGTTTTACCATTCTATTTTGCAGCCACACCTATGTGAAGTGCACCTGCATACTTGGATGTGCTGATTGACCCCCAGTTTTTCTTGCAGTTTAGGTGGAGGCGTGGCTGACTCCACTACCATTTCGGTCGTGCACTCCTAACTAACCTGTTTGCCTTACTGGCTGATTTTAATTAGTACTAGTATAAAGCTGTGTCCTGCTCTCCCTATATGCATTGGAGACCAACTGGCACCAGGAGAGGTGGAATACAGAGTGGGCTCAGCATTATATGGAACCTGCATTCCCTGAGCGTAATATAGGTCAGTGTGACACCAAGGAGGTATCATATTGTGTGGGCTCAGCATGCATGTGGAGCCAGCATTCCCTGAATCAGTGGAGGCCATTTTGGCACCATAAGAGGTACAATATAATGTCGGCTTAGCATGCATGTAGAGCCTGCATTCTCTATAGTTAGGCTGCTATGGCACCTAGTGACTATGGCGTTTAGTGTTAGGTTCCCGTCTTAAAGAGATCGCCTTGATGTATGGCAGACGGGCACAGATAATTTTTGTACAAAATTATCTGCCAAGAATCTCACATTTACAATGTAGCGCTAGTATCGTGTAGATGGTGAGTATGGTAGTATTATATGTACTCAATTTATTGTCTGTGTTCGCAGAGTGCTGTTGCATTTTTTATGTTTTACCACTCTAATTCCACCAATAGAATTCCTTTCATACACATGTATCATCCTTTCTCTACCAAAGTTCACTATATTATACATAGACACTGGTCTATATTACATAAAGCCTATCCTCAGATTGTTGAATTTTTTTCTCCTTTTATGCCTTGTACGAAACGCCCCAAGAATCTTAAGGATATCCTGGTTAGAGCTGATATAGGTCCAGGTTCTAGCCTTCCAAAGCAACTGTTCCTAGAAACAGGGCCGGCGTCGGGGGGGGGGGCAAAATGGGCAATTGCCCAGGGCCCCGATCCTCTAAGGGGCCCCCTGCTTCAGTCCCGATGGCAGCATTTAGATCGCAGATGTTTGAACAGTCGGAAGAGGGGAATTTCCCAGCTTAAGGGTCCCTGCTCTGACTCCATACATGGATGTGTCCATATATGGAGTCAGTGTTACCAACATGAAAGGGGGTGTTTCCAAGCATGGTCACTATGCTTGGGGACACCCTATTTATAAATAAATCTAATTTTTACTCTGTTTTAGAACTGTTTCTATGGGGAACTCACAACCTTCTACATTACAGGCAGGAACCTTAACCACTGGGCTATAGAGCTCAGTGTTAAGTAGGTGGAGGAAAAACCTCATAGAAGTTTCTCTTCTATAATACCATAGAAACTTCTATGAGGTTTTTAATACAAGAGAAACCTCTATGAAGTTTTTCAACACTGACTTAGCATTGAGCTCTATAGTCCAGTGGTTAAGGTTCTTCCCTTTAGTGTAAATGGTTGGGAGTTCAAATCCCCACAGAAACATTTTAAAAATAGAGGCAAAACTTAAATACATAGGGCGTCCCCAACAATGAAATGTTAGATTTTATTGCTAAAAAAAATTTGCGCAAAACATAAAATATGATCAAATAACACCCGTATTAACCCACACCAACCTTTTTAACTTGTGTAACCAGTATTTTTTGTTGGGAATGGTGGCAACCCTAGCAGCACCCGTTCATTAGGACTCATTTCGTAAAATATTATCACAATATTTTGACCCTCATAACTTTTTTACAGTTATTTCTATGGAGATGTCTGGGGGCTCATTTTTGGGGGGGCGATCTGTCATTTTTGACAGTACCATTTTGGGATGTGTATGACTTGATCACTTTTTATTAAATTTTCTTGGGAGATAAAGTGATGAAAAAAACGTGAATTTCGGGCGGCACGCTATCCTGCTGAGCCGTGGCTCCGTGCCACGACTCAGCAAGAAAAGATAGAACATGTCCTATACTTGTCCATACGCACGGACAAGTATAGGCATTTTCAATGGGGCCGCCCGGCGTGTGTTCCGAGCGCTGCGGAACACACGCCGGGCGGCCCCCGTATTTTTGCGGGTCCACAGTAATGCGGACCCGCAAAAAATACGGTCGTCTGAACGGGGCCTTAGTCTGTATAGAAATCACTATATCACAGTTCAGTGCTGCCATCTAGTGGCCTGAACTGGGATATACCAACAATGAGCCTGGAAGCCTAGTACATGCTGCAGCTTATTTATAGAACAGGGCGCTTTCCCCAATCTCCGCTGGGGGAAAATGCGTCTGAAGAGGAATCCCGCGCTTCAGGTTTTTAACATTCTCAGATGACGTGAGTGAGGGGAACTCATTGCTGTGAAGGGAGGGGGTATGTGGTGTATTCTGGGGTCATGAGGGTGAAGAACTGTGTGAGGAGCTTCATGGGGTGTAAATCTGTGAGGGAGTGCCGGAATCGACAGAACGTAACTGTGTTGTTAGTACATTATTACAATATTTGGGGCCCCACTTTTGATTTTTCCCAGGGCCACGTTTTGTCTAAAACCGGCCCTGCCAAGAAACCCGCCGTAAAGACACTTTTCCCTGCCTCAGATGTACACAATGTTCACATGTCCTGAAAGGTGACAAAATCTATCATCCCTTGTCGGGTAAAAGTTTCCCTATACGGGGATTCTTTACATGTGACAGCTCTAATGTTGTTTATGTGATCAAGTGTCCCTGCGGCATGGTTTACGTCAGTGAAACTACACAGACAATCCGTGATCACATTTGCAAACACAAGTCCAATATCCGGTGTGGAAATGCATTATTTCCAATTCCGGCACATTTCATTTCCAAACATCATAACTAGGGATGAGCGAACCGAACCGTAACGAACCAGATTCGTTCCGAACTTTCCCAAAAGGGATTTTGAGAAAGTTCGTAACTAATCTGTTTAAAATAACGGCGACGCAAAATATACGCATATTTATTGAGAATGTACGCTAATGCGTACATATTCAGTTAAGTAGCGTACAAGTGACAACGCTACACTGTATGTTTGTTACTTGAGTAGGAATGTTCGCAGACGCAGTGTATGAGTACGCTAATGCGTACATATTCAGTTAAGTAGCGCACCTTTGACAACATTACACTGTATGTTCGTTATTTGTGCGGGAATGTTCGCATTAGCGTACGCATTAGTGTAAATTCTCAAATATGCGTATATTTTGCGTCGCCATTGTTGAAGTCACTTGGATTTTTTCCACTTTTTTCATTGTAATACCAACTGCAAGTAAATGAAACTATCAGACTCCCATTATTGTAGCAGCAATTATTCAGTCGATATAGCAAGGTTCGTTTTAGGTTCGGTTCGTACGAATCCGAACTTAATGAAAGTTCGCCGAAGCGAAGCGAACCGAACTTTTCAAAAGTTCGCTCATCCCTAATCATAACATATCACAGCTACGCTTCCAGGTTTTAGAACAGGTTGAATGAGGTGGTAACATGGCTCGAATGCTTAAAAATCATGAAGCTTTCTGGATTGAATAGCGCGTGCGCCGCCCAGCTGCACTTCAATGTGCATGCGCCCATTGTTAAGAGTTGGGTGGTGGGATCTCATAGTAACATACTAACATAGTTTATAAGGCCGAAAAAAGACATCTGTCCATCCAGTTCGGCCTGTTTTCCTACAAGTTGATCCAGAGGAAGGCAAAAAACCCCTGTGAGGTAGAAGCCAATATTCCTCACTTTAGGGGGAAAAAATTCCTTCCCGACTCCAATCAGGCAATCAGAATTACTCCCTGGATCAACCTATCTCTAGTAACCATAACCTGTAATATTATTACACTCCAGAAATACATCCAGACCCCTCTTGGACTCTTTTACTGAATTTACCATCACCACCTCCTCAGACAGAGAGTTCCATAGTCTTACTGCTCTTACCGTAAAGAATCCTCTTCTATGTTTGAGAACAAACCTTCTTTCTTCCAGGCGCAGAGCATGTCCCCTCGTCACAGTCACAGTCCTGGGGATAAAAAGATCATGGGAGAGATCTCTATACTGACCTCTGATATATTTATACATAGTTATTAGATCTCCCCTCAGTCGTCTTTTTTCTAAAGTAAATAACCCTAATTTTGATAATCTTTCTGGGTACTATAGTGCACCCATTCCAGTTATGACTTTAGTTGCCCTCCTCTGAACCCTCTCCAGCTCTGCTATGTCTGCCTTGTTCACAGGAGCCCAGAACTGTACACAGTACTCCATGTGTGGTCTGACTAGTGATTTGTAAAGTGGCAGGACTATGTTCTCATCACGGGCATCTATGCCTCTTTTGATGCAACCCATTATCTTATTGGCCTTGGCAGCAGCTGTCTGACACTGGTTTCTACAGCTTAGTTTGCTGTTCACTAAAATTCCTTTTCCATGTCAGTGTTACCCAGTGTTTTACCATTTAGTATGTACTGGTGACTTGTATTATTCCTTCCTATGTGCATAACCTTACATTTGTCAGTGTTAAACCTCATCTGCCACTTCTCTGCCCAGGCCTCCAATCTATCCAGGTCCCTCTGTAGCAGTATACTGTCCTCTTCTGTGTTAATTACTTTACACAGTTTAGTGTCATCTGCAAAAATTGATATTTTACTGTGCTAGCCTTCTACCAGATCATTAATAAATATATTGAAGAGAATTGGGCCCAATACTGACCCCTGTGGTAACCCACTAGTGACAATCTGAGAATGTGCCGTTAATAACCACCATCTGTTTTCTATCATCGAGCCAGTTACTTACCCACATACAGACATTTTCTCCCAGTCCAAGCATTCTCCTTTTATATACTAACCTTTTATGTGGTACCGTGTCAAATGCTTTGGAGAAGTCCAGATATACAACATCCATTGATTCGCCACAGTCAAGTCTAGAACTTACCTCCTCATAGAAACTGATTAAATTGGTTTGACATGACCGATCCCTCATGAAGCCATGCTGATAGGGAGTTATTTGCTTATTTTCATTGAGGT
>ONZH01010209.1:0-76119 GCA_900303285.1 Rhinella marina
CTCCTATGTACAAGAATATAACTACTATAATACTGCTCCTATGTACAAGAATATAACTACTATATACTGTCCTCCTATGTACAAGAATATAACTATACTGCTCCTATGTACAAAGAACTATAACTACTATAAGCTCCTATGTACAAGAATATAACTACTATAATTGCTCCTATGTACAAGAATATAATACTATAATACTGCTCCTATGTACAAGAATAATAACTACTATAATACTGCTCCTATGTAAAAGAATATAAATACTATAATACTGCTCCTATGTACAAGAATATAACTACTATAATACTGCTCCTATGTACAATATAACTACTATAATATGCCTCCTATGTACAAGAATATAACTACTATAATACTGCTCCTATGTACAAGAATATAACTGCTATAATACTATAAAGAATACTTGCTCCTATGTCAAGAATATAACTACTCTAATATACTCCTATGTACAAGATATAACTACTATAATTCTGCTCCTATGTACAAGAATATAACTACTATAACTGCTCCTATGTACAAGAATATAACTACTATAATACTGCTCTCCTACTATATACTACAAGAATATAACTACTATAATACTGCTCTCTATGTACAAGAATATAAGTACTATAATACTGCTCCTATGTACAAGAATATAACTACTTAATACTGCTCCTATGTACAAGAATTATACTGCTATAATATACTGCTCCTATGTACAAGAATATAAACTACTATAATACTGCTCCTATGTACAAGAATATAACTACTATAATATGCTCCTATGTACAAGAATATAACTACTATAATACTGTCTCCTATGTACAAGAATATAACTAAACTACTATAATACTGCTCCTATGTACAAGAATATAACTACTATAATACTGTCTCCTATGTACAGAATATAACTAACTATACTATAATACTGCTCCTATGTACAAGAAATAACTACTATAATACTGCTATGTACTATAAACTACTATAATACTGCTCCTATGTACAAGAATATAACTACTATAATACTGCTCCTATGTACAAGAATATAACTACTATAATACTGCTCCTATGTACAAGAATATAACTACTATAATACTGCTCCTATGTACAAGAATATAACTACTATACTAATACTGCTCCTATGTACAAGAATATAACTACTCTAATACTGCCTCCTATACAAGAATATAACTACTATAATACTGCTCCTATGTACAAGAATATAACTACTATAATACCTGCCTCCTATGTACAAGAATATAACTACTAATACTGCTCCTATGTACAAGAATATAACTACTATAATACTGCTGTCTACTAATATAATAATACTGTCTCTACAAGAATATAACTACTATAATACTACTATAATATAACTACTATATATACTATAATACTGCTCCTATGTACAAGAATATATAACTACTATAATACTGCTCCTATGTACCTACTATGTACAAGAATATAACTACTATAATACTGCTCCTATGTACAAGAATATAACTACTATAACTACTGCTCCTATGTAACAAGAATATAACTACTATAATACTGCTCCTATGTACAAGAATATAACTACTATAATACTGCTCCTATGTACAAGAATATACTACTATACATACTGCCTCCTATGTACAAGAATATAACTACTATATAATGTACAAGAATATACTATAATACTGCTCCTATGTACAAGAATATAACTACTATAATACTGCTTCTATGTACAAGAATATAACTACTACTAATACTGCTCCTATGTACAAGAATATAACTACTATAATACTGCTCCTATGTACAAGAATATAACTACTATAATACTGCTCTATGTACAAGAATATAACTACTATAATACTGCTCCTATGTACAAGAATATAACTACTATAATACTGCTCCTATGTACAAGAATATAACTACTATAATACTGCTCCTATGTACAAGAATATAACTACTATACTAATACTGCTCCTATGTACAAGAATATAACTACTATAATACTGCTCCTATGTACAAGAATATAACTACTATAATACTGCTCCTATGTACAAGAATATAACTACTATAATACTGCTCCTATGTACAAGAATATAACTACTATAATACTGCTCCTATGTACTAAATATAATACTATAACTACTCTATATACTGCTCCTAATGCTACCTAAGAATATAACTACTATAATACTGCTCCTATGTACAAGAATATAACTACTATAATACTGCTCCTATGTACAAGAATATAACTACTATAATACCTCTCCTATGTACAAGAATATAACTACTATAATACTGCTCCTATGTACAAGAATATAACTACTATAATACTGCTCCTATGTACAAGAATATAACTACTATAATACTGCCCCTATGTACCATGTTATATCGTCTGTGATGTCCTGGCAGCGGTGGGGCACACTGTGTTGTACTATACATACTGTACAGATCGGTTTCTTTGTATTTTCTACTTCTTGACCCCTGAACAGAATCTGAGATGGGAAAATGATAAGAAGGTAATTAAATAACAATGTACCGGACGCTGCTGCAATAAAAGAGGATTTCTTTTCAATGATCTTTTGGTCACCTTGACTTCAAAAGTGAAATCCTTGGAGAGTTCTGTTCTGTACATTATGGATTATTTTAACCTCTTACAATCACACGGTGTATGGTTAGAAATGTCTTCATGCCAGTAAGCTGCTCGCCAGCCGAACAATGGAAAGGGAATACATATGTTTAAAGTTTTGATCTTAGGAAAATCTTTGCACTGAAGACGGCACCTGAGTATGTTCTCCATTAGACCATATGGAGTCCATCGACAGGGTCTGCTACTTGGGACCCTGATTCAAGATGTAGCCACTTACATCCATCTATTTATCCATCTATTTATCCAACCATATATTTATCCATCCATCCTTCTATGTATTTATTCATCCATCCCTCTATCTATTTATCCATCCTTCTATGTATTTATCCATCCATCCATCCTTCTATGTATTTATCCATCCATCCATCTATCTATCCATCCATCCTTCTATGTATTTATCCATCCATCCATCCTTCTATGTATTTATCCATCCATCCATCCTTCTATGTATTTATCCTTCCATCCGTCTATTTATCCAAACATATATTTATACATACATCCATCCCTCTATCTATCTATTTATCCATCCATCCTTCTATGTATTTATCCATCCATCCATCCATCCTTCTATGTATTTTTCCAACCATCCGTCTATCTATTTATCCATCCATTTATTTATCCTTCTATCTATCTATCTATCTATCTATCTATCTATCTATCTATCTACTATCTATCTACCTATCTATCCATTTATTTATCCTTCTATCTATTTATCCGTCTATTTATTTATCCATCCATCCATTTATCCATCCATATATTTATCCTTCTGTCTATCTATTTATCCATCCATCCCTCTATCTATTTATCCATCCATTCATTCATCCATCCTTCTATGTATTTATCCCTCCATCCGTCTATTTATCCATCTTCCCATTTAGTTATCCATCCATCTATTTATCCGTCCATCCGTCTATCTGAATCTATTTATCCATCCATCCATATATTTGTCCATCCATCTTTCTATTTATCCATTCTTCCATTTATCCATCCATCCATTTATCCATCTATATATATCTCCATCCATTCATTCATTCATCCCTCCATCTATCTATTTATCCATACATACATCCATTCTTCTCTCCATCTATTTATTTCTCCATCCATTCATTCTATATCGTATGGCCGTATGTGAGTCTTTTATATATCCGGATAGTCTTGCTGGTTATGTCAGTGGAGGAGACATATATAGTGAGGTGACTGGCGCTGCGGTTGCGCTGTGAGGAGCAGCGGGTTTTGTCTGCAGCACAGGTGGTGAATTGTGCATCACTGAGGAGCGGACACAAAGCATTGTCTGCGCTGAGCAGATGTAGCGGTCGTCTTATCTGCCACGCGTTACCTGTGCTCATTGAGAGGGGAGCGCAGCACCTGTTCTTTTCAGCTCTCAATTGCTTCATGGCAGACGGCTCTGTCCTTGTCCTGTACAGAGAGACGATCTGTTCCAGCCATGATCTCAGCAGCAGCAGTTTGTCAGTTCAATTTCCTTCTACTGCTGCTGTCCTCCTGTGTGAGAAGTTCCTGCTATATCAGCCTTGAAGTGAGGTAAATCCTGTATTATACTCCAGAGCTGCACTCACTATTCTGCTGGTGCAGTCACTGTGTACATACATTATTTATCCTCTACTGATCCTGTGTTACATCCTGTATTATACTCAAGAGCTGCACTCACTATTCTGCTGGTGCAGTCACTGTGTACATACATTACTTATCCTGTACTGATCCTGAGTTACATCCTGTATTATACTCCAGAGCTGCACTCACTATTCTGCTGGTGCAGTCACTGTGTACATACATTACTTATCCTGTACTGATCCTGAGTTACATCCTGTATTATACTCCAGAGCTGCACTCACTATTTCTGCTGGTGCAGTCACTGTGTACATACATTACTTATCCTGTACTGATCCTGAGTTACATCCTGTATTATACTCAGAGCTGCACTCACTATTCTGCTGGTGCAGTCACTGTGTACATACATTACTTATCCTGTACTGATCCTGAGTTACATCCTGTATTATACTCCAGAGCTGCACTCACTATTCTGCTGGTGCAGTCACTGTGTACATACATTACTTATCCTGTACTGATCCTGAGTTACATCCTGTATTATACTCCAGAGCTGCACTCACTATTCTGCTGGGGTGCAGTCACTGTGTACATACATTACTTATCCTGTACTGATCCTGAGTTACATCCTGTATTATACTCCAGAGCTGCACTCACTATTCTGCTGGTGGAGTCACTGTGTACATACATTACTTATCCTGTACTGATCCTGAGTTACATCCTGTATTATACTCCAGAGCTGCACTCACTATTCTGCTGGTGCAGTCACTGTGTACATACATTACTTATCCTGTACTGATCCTGAGTTACATCCTGTATTATACTCCAGAGCTGTACTCACTATTCTGCTGGTGGAGTCACTGTGTACATACATTACTTATCCTGTACTGATCCTGAGTTACATCCTGTATTATACTCCAGAGCTGCACTCACTATTCTGCTGGTGGAGTCACTGTGTACATACATTACTTATCCTGTACTGATCCTGAGTTACATCCTGTATTATACTCCAGAGCTGCACTCACTATTCTGCTGGTGCAGTCACTGTGTACATACATTACTTGTCCTGTACTGATCCTGAGTTACATCCTGTATTATACTCCAGAGCTGTACTCACTATTCTGCTGGTGCAGTCACTGTGTACATACATTACTTATCCTGTTACTTGATCCCGAGTTACATCCTGTATTATACTCCAGAGCTGTACTCACTATTCTGCTGGTGGAGTCACTGTGTACATACATTACTTATCCTGTACTGATCCTGAGTCACATTCCTGTATTATACTCCAGAGCTGCACTCACTATTCTGCTGGTGCAGTCACTGTGTACATACATTACTTATCCTGTACTGATCCTGAGTTATATCCTGTATTATACTCCAGAGCTGTACTCACTATTCTGCTGGTGGAGTCACTGTGTACATACATTACTTATCTGTACTGATCCCGAGTTACATCCTGTATTATACTCCAGAGCTGCACTCACTATTCTGCTGGTGGAGTCACTGTGTACATACATTACTTATCCTGTACTGATCCTGAGTTATATCCTGTATTATACTCCAGAGCTGTACTCACTATTCTGCTGGTGCAGTCACTGTGTACATACATTACTTATCCTTTACTGAACCTGAGTTACATCCTGTATTATACTCCAGAGCTGCACTCACTATTCTGCTGCTGCAGTCACTGTGTACATACATTACTTATCCTGTACTGATCCTGAGTTACATCCTGTATTATACTCCAGAGCTGTACTCACTATTCTGCTGGTGCAGTCACTGTGTACATACATTACTTATCCTGTACTGATCCTGAGTTACATCCTGTATTATACTCCAGAGCTGCACTCACTATTCTGCTGGTGCAGTCACTGTATACATACATTACTTATCCTGTACTGATCCTGAGTTACATCCTGTATTATACTCAAGAGCTGCACTCACCATTCTGCTGGTGTAGTCACTGTATACATACATTACTTATTCTGTACTGATCCTGAGTTACATCCTGTATTATACTCCAGAGCTGCACTCACTATTCTGCTGGTGCAGTCACTGTGTACATACATTACTTATTCTGTACTGATCCTGAGTTACATCCTGTATTATACTCCAGAGCTGCACTCACTATTCTGCCGGTGCAGTCACTGTATACATACATTACTTATCCTGTACTGATCCTGAGTTACCTCCTGTATTATACTCCAGAGCTGCACTCACTATTCTGCTGGTGGAGTCACTGATGTACATACATTACTTATCCTGTACTGATCCTGAGTTACATCCTGTATTATACTCCAGAGCTGCACTCACTATTCTGCTGGTGGAGTCACTGTGTACATACATTACTTATCCTGTACTGATCCTGAGTTACATCCTGTATTATACTCCAGAGCTGCACTCACTATTCTGCTGGTGCAGTCACTTTGTACATACATTACATATCCTGTACTGATCCTGAGTTACATCCTGTATTATACTCCAGAGCTGTACTCACTATTCTGCTGGTGCAGTCACTGTGTACATACATTACTTATCCTGTACTGATCCCGAGTTACATCCTGTATTATACTCCAGAGCTGTACTCACTATTCTGCTGGTGGAGTCACTGTGTACATACATTACTTATCCTGTACTGATCCTGAGTTACATCCTGTATTATACTCCAGAGCTGCACTCACTATTCTGCTGGTGCAGTCACTGTGTACATACATTACTTGTCCTGTACTGATCCTGAGTTACATCCTGTATTATACTCCAGAGCTGTACTCACTATTCTGCTGGTGCAGTCACTGTGTACATACATTACTTATCCTGTACTGATCCTGAGTTACATCCTGTATTATACTCCAGAGCTGCACTCACTATTCTGCTGGTGCAGTCACTGTGTACATACATTACTTATCCTGTACTGATCCCGAGTTACATCCTGTATTATACTCCAGAGCTGTACTCACTATTCTGCTGGTGGAGTCACTGTGTACATACATTACTTATCCTGTACTGATCCTGAGTCACATCCTGTATTATACTCCAGAGCTGCACTCACTATTCTGCTGGTGCAGTCACTGTGTACATACATTACTTATCCTGTACTGATCCCGAGTTACATCCTGTATTATACTCCAGAGCTGTACTCACTATTCTGCTGGTGGAGTCACTGTGTACATACATTACTTATCCTGTACTGATCCTGAGTCACATCCTGTATTATACTCCAGAGCTGCACTCACTATTCTGCTGGTGCAGTCACTGTGTACATTACATTACTTATCCTGTACTGATCCCGAGTTACATCCTGTATTATACTCCAGAGCTGCACTCATTATTCTGCTGGTGCAGTCACTGTGTACATACATTACTTATCCTGTACTGATCCTGAGTTATATCCTGTATTATACTCCAGAGCTGCACTCACTATTCTGCTGGTGCAGTCACTGTGTACATACATTACTTATCCTGTACTGATCCTGAGTTATATCCTGTATTATACTCCAGAGCTGCACTCACTATTCTGCTGCTGCAGTCACTGTGTACATACATTACTTATCCTGTACTGATCCTGAGTTACATCCTGTATTATACTCCAGAGCTGTACTCACTATTCTGCTGGTGCAGTCACTGTGTACATACATTACTTATCCTGTACTGATCCTGAGTTACATCCTGTATTATACTCCAGAGCTGCACTCACTATTCTGCTGGTGCAGTCACTGCGTACATACATTACTTATCCTGTACTGATCCTGAGTTACATCCTGTATTATACTCCAGAGCTGCACTCACTATTCTGCTGGTGCAGTCACTGCGTACATACATTACATTACTTATCCTGTACTGATCCTGAGTTACGTCCTGTATTATACTCCAGAGCTGCACTCACTATTCTGCCGGTGCAGTCACTGTATACATACATTACTTATCCTGTACTGATCCTGAGTTACATCCAGTATTTTACTTCAGAGCTGCACTCACAGGGCCAATTGCATTACTTTCTTTGTTCGCTAATATTCTGCACTTTATAACAATGTCAGTTTTGTGGACCCTAACAACTGTCTTGAACATGACCTAAAGAATGTTTCCTTGCTGCTACTGTGAGGGGTTGGAGGGGCACTCCCCTTTGGTAATGCTCTTGTATTGTAATGTTGGTTGCTGGACTCCTCACTGAGGATGTAGAACCCCCTAGTGCCAGCGTGGGAATGGAGATGGGTGTCCCGGCATCTGCCTTCTGGGTGGGATTTGAGAAGGGCCTTAGTTTCCAGCCCACTTTTCTCGCAAGTGTTTTCTGGTTGCGGCATAAGTGGAAGCACATGGCTCAGTGTGGGCATGATTCTGAGGAGGAGAACCACCATAGTGTTAGAGACGCTGAGAGAGTCATTGACCCGAGAGTAGAGTTGAGCAAACCCGAACTGCAAAGTACCCGGACCTGAACCCGGACTTTTTTACTAAGGTTCGAGTTTGATGTTCGGGTGATTTTATTATTTTCCGTTATAACGGAAAATAATAGCATTCTTAAGACAGAATTCTAAATAAAATGGCCATCCAGGGGTTAAAAATAATACAAAAAACCTCACCTCATCCACTTGATCGCGCAGCCGGTGTCGTCGTCTTAATTTTTCTTGCAGGACCTGCAAAAGGACCTGCGATGACGTCACTGCTCTCACCACTGCTCTCTATCTTCATTCAGCAGGACCTGCGATGACGTCATGGCGCTTACCACGTGGTGACGTCATTGCAGGTCCTGCAAGCAGAATTAAGAAGACTACACCGGCTGCGCGATCAAGTGGATGAGATGATTTTTTTTTATTATTTTTAACCCCTGGATGGTCATTTTATTTTTTAAAGTGAAGTTCGGGTCCCCATTGACTTGAATGGGGTCCGGGTTCGGGATGAAGTTCGGGTCCCGAACCCGAACTTTGACCTGAAGTTCGGGCGAACCCGAACTTCCTTGGGTTCGCTCATCCCTACCCGAGAGCAGACGGTCACTGCTCCAGAGATATTGTCGAGGAGACCGCCTTCATCCTCAGTTTGAAACGCCTGTTCAAGAATTTGTGCCGTTCTTTAGAGTAATGTTGAAGCATTAAAGCCGCATTCCCTGGTGACTCAAGTTCTTACAGCTTTCTAATATCTGATACCCAACTTTCAGACTAGCGTGGAGAGCTTGAGCCAGATCCTCTACTGTTAGAGGCTGAATCGTTGGGTCGCATTTGCATGGAACGTTCCATGTATCAACTGACGATCTAGAAGATCTTCTTCAAGAACCTGATGCCCAACGTCACAAATGCCCATGACGTCCATGTGTTGTGACTGTTCATACGTCGTTCCCTTGTGGGGGAATACATAGCGACAATTTGTGGCCAAATCTCCATCGTTGCCTACAACAGGTAATGGTCACATGACTGTGGGTCTGACAACTAGCACCCTGTTGGTTCCTAACCAAAGACATCTGTCTGAAGTTCTTAGGTACCACCATGACCCTCTGATTTGGTGGCTGCATCTCATTGTCTACAAATTACTTCCAGTGATGGCAGCAGAAGGTGGGGCCTCTTATTAGCATTGAAATGAGATTGACTGACCGCCCCAAGAACGTACAATGTATCGCTCTGTATCTGGGTTTGTATTGATTGGTTACGTCGCTGTAACATTGTTATAATTAGTCATTGTGCTGCTGTTATATGGTTCAGATATTCAGATATTTCTTGTGTTTCTGGAGGTGGGGGCTTCTATCACTTTATAATATCCACTGCCCCCCCCATACCCCTCTCTCCGAGCCCCGGGTCCGTCCTGGCGACTCTTATCTGTGCATTAATGTAAGAAAACATTGTCTCCTTGTTAAACATTAGCGTCCATCTGCTGGGAGGGAGACAGGGAGACTCTTCTGCCTGACTGATCGGAGGCATATGTTCCTTTTCTTACAGTCACGTGTTTAACACTCTACTGCCCGGATAGTAACAGTTCGCCCCCCTTTCCCCCCTGCTGCGAATGGTTAAAAGATGGCGGTGGTGGAAAGATGACCTTATGTTGCACAGATTTTGCCTCTGTTACGGGGCAGCGTCACCTTTGCTTTTGTCACATTAACGTCCGATGTTGCCCTTTATCCAGATATATATTCTGGTATATCCCTGACCATCCCAGTATGTGTGGTCGTCGGGGGCACGTACGTCGGGGGCACGTATCCCGTGCCCTGTGTGCCATGGACGCCAAAAAGTCTGTTTTCTTCAATGAGAACCAGTAAAGCCCACGGAACGGAGCAAAAAATTGACAAGAGATGTACACTTTGGTCAGATTAGACGTTTTCTGATTGGCCTCTAGGGGGCGTAACAAGAAGACATCCCCGATTCCATAGACAGCATCCAGCAGATTGATTTGCTCATTGCTATGAGCTTCCAGCAAGATGGCGGCCATGGTGGTTGCCACCTAAGGTTCGAGGCCAGCTCGCGCCCTCTGTTTACTTTGCCTCAAATCACTGACAACCCCCCGACTTTGTGAAGCTTCCAGGTGTCGTGTATGGTTTCAGCATCATTGCCTCTGCAAACAAATAAGCGTAAGGCGTCCCTCCAGATGGTCTGTGGTTCCAGCAGGGTCCGCAGCGCTCGGAGGACCAGATCCCGTGACATCACTCCAGTAATCTTGGCTCCTGCTTTGTGTTTGCTCCTGTGTAAATTGGCGATAATGACATTATGGCTCCAGTATTTCCATGGGTGCCTTGTAATAGATGACACGTGGTAATTGTTCCCTTTTATGTGACACTACTGTTCTGAATTAAAGGGTCTGTTCTCGTCCTAATCTTATTTGCCATATCTACCTACAGTCTTAACCCTTTCAGTGGTGAGAAGAAATACTGTCCTGAAGTCACTTTACCCGGTGATTTTGGTAGTATGGTCTTATATAGTAGTCAGCTAATGAGGACAGGGCTGTATGGGGAGCTTAAAGGGTGTTACCACGTTAAAAGCCAGTCTCCATGGGACTTTTATCTATGGGGTCACATTTCTACGACCTTCTCCCCCATATTCCTCCATTATTGGCTTGGGAGCCACCTGGCACCTAGACCTTAGTGGTCTTCCGAAGCAATCTTCACCCATGCATGTTAGATGAAATTTTTTGGGTGGATCACCATACTATCCACTAAGTATTTGTTGTCACAACCCTCCTCCGACAGCAGTTGTTGAGGAAAGTGGGATTGAGCTTGTCGGATTCCAACATGCCGATCCTTTGTTCACACAGTAGAAGTTTCCGACAGTGGCTTATTTCTCTCTTCTCTTTTGAAAACACATGCAGTCTCAGCCAAGTATGCATATATATGAGAGAGTCATAACTCTCAATAACTTGTTCTACATCTGTCTAACATGTATGGGAAGTTAGAGGCTGATGGGCCTGCAGATCTGCAATAAGATTAGCCTTGTCCAATGGGGCCAAACTGGATGTGACTAATCCGCTGCATTTCTGTGCAGGAAATTAACTCGCTGGGTTTTTTTTTCCTGTCCCTTGTGTCTAGGGTACGAAATTCCCCAAGCACTTACATTGGATGCAGATTGTTAGTGGATCTGATAGATCATGCAAACCAATTATTTTATTTATATATACATTTATATATAAAGAGAGCGCGAGAGATCCCTGCTGGGGGTGCGAGTTGAAGAGGCCTGCTGCAGCAGTAAAATAGAAACTGATATTCCTGGCTCATATTCAATGATATAATTGCCAAGCTTATGTACCTATAAATTTCATGGGTGCATCTTCAACTTGCTCTACATCTGTCTAACCTGTATGGGAAGTTAGATGCTGATGGGCCTGCAGATCTGCACAAGGATTAGCCTTGTCCAATGAGGCCAAACTGGATGTGACTAATCCGCTGCCTTTCTGTGCAGGAAATTAACTCGCTGGGTTTTTTTTTTTCCTGTCCTATGTGAATAGGGTACGAAGTTTCCCATGCACTTACATTGGATGCAGATTGTTAGTGGATCTGATAGATCATGCAAACCAATTATTTTATTTATATATACATATATAAAGAGAGAGAGAGAGAGAGATAGATATCCCTGCTGGGGGTGCAAATTGAGGAGTCCTGCTGCAGCAGTAAAATAGAAACTGATATTTCTGGCTCATATTCAATGATGTAATTGCCAAGATTATGTACCTATAAATTTCATGGGTGCATCTTCAATTTGCTCTACATCTGTCTAACGTGTATGGGAAGTTAGATGCTGATGGGCCTGCAGATCTGCACAAGGATTAGCCTTGTCCAATGGGGCCAAACTGGATGTGACTAATCCGCTGCCTTTCTGTGCAGGAAATGAACTTGCTCAATTTTTTTCCTGCTCCATCTGAATAGGGTACGAAATTCCCCAAGCACTTACATTAGATGCAGATTGTTAGTGGATCTGATAGGTCATGAAATCCAATTATATATATCTATAGAGAGAGAGAGAGAGAGAGAGAGAGAGATCCCTGCTGGGGGTGCGAGTTGAGCAGGCCTGCTGCAGCAGTAAAATAGAAACTGATATTCCTGGCTCATATTCAGCAATATAATTGCCAAGCTTATGTACCTATGACTTTCATGGGTGCAACTTCAACCCTTTTAGGGTACAGTTACATGCAACGTATGAGGTGTTGATTTTCCTCAACAGAATTGTATGTATATATTATAGTAGACGCAAAGTGGATGAGATTTAAAAAAATATCTTTGCAACACTGAAATCACATCAAAATTCACATCCTGTGTGGCCGTACCCTAAAAAATACCATGCCCTCCTGTGGAGAAGCTCATGTGAGTACAGTAAATTTTTTGTATGCCTCCTTCTGCCTCATTCCTGCGTCTGTAAGTGCATTTACCACACATATGGATTCCGATATATGGCAGTGGAAACAAGTAACCAACTACAGTTCTTAAGTATGGTATATGCGCCTTGATTTTCACTTGTCCTGCCTATGAGGTTGTGCCCATTTTGGCCTCATTGTGTCTGGCATAGGTCAACTTCATGCCTTGTAGTGTAACCCTAAATGCACTGCGTTACCTCAGATTAGGTTCACCTCTCATGAATCTGTACTTGTCCATCCCCTTGTCAATAGGGTCCTAGGTGCAACCGCTTCTTCGTCCTTTAGACTGGAGTAGGGGGAGACTAGTAGACCGTCCACAACTTCTAGATGCCTTCAAGGTGGTTTCACTTATTTGATTAATTTTGTCTATTTTTATCCAGTACTTTCCGGATGAGTTCTGAAACTTCTATTAAAAATTAAACCACAGCAATTTAGAAATGAAAGAAGTTAGGATCCTCCCTTGTGTTTTAACAAGTCATATAATTAAATTCTCCTTCCAGACGAGATGAATGTGACAGAAGCTTCTGCATTGATTAAGATTACAGTACATGTTGAGCATAGATTTCAGTGTATTTAAAGGGTTTGTCCCATCATAGACAATGGGGGCATATCACTAGGATATGCCCCCATTGTCTTATAGGTGCGGGTCCCACCTGTATCGAGAACGGAGCCCTCTCAGTGAAGGAGGTCGCACTGTGCATGCGCAGCCGCCCTCCATTCATTTCTATGGGAGCAGTGGGGAGCTGCGCCTGGTGGCGGCCGGTCCTGGGAAACCCGGGGTCCTCCAGGCGCAGCGCTCTCGCGTTCTCGATATACCGCTGGGACCCGCACCTATCAGACAATGGGGGCATATCCTAGCCATATGTCCCCATTGTCTAAGATGGGAATACCCCTTTAAAGGAACACTCTAGGTCAAAGTGATATTATGGCCTTTTCAGAGCCTGAGGAGGCGGAGCATGACACCAAACAATGCTCCACCCTCTCAGCCCCTGCGTTAGGTATAACACAGTGTAACAGATTTATCTGGAGTGTTCCTTTAAATTCTTCTCCCACCATGTTGAAAAATGAGGAGAATGGGGTTAACGTAAATTATTTGCTGTCTTGCTGAACTTCGTGATGTCCGTTCATTTGAAATCTTTTGGAATACTTGATTAGGGAGTATTAAGGATGGCGTTACATAGTGCACATGAGGAGGAGGAGACCACAGATGGATAGAAGAAAGTGTATGTCCTGGTAGATCATGACATCCCATATTCAGTATGTGGTAGATGTCTTATATCCATCCTGAGTGGCTCGCCTACGGTACAGATGGTTCAGTAGACGACGTAATGACCTCAGCAGATTCCTTACATATTAATTACTTGTTCCTTTAGAAGCGAAACTTTCAAGTTTTATCAAAACCCATTGATTCTCCAAGAAATCTCCACTTCAGACGGACGTACGAGGCGCCTCTCATCCCGGTTTATCTTGATTTCATTAAAGTAGATTGCACTTCACACAAGTGTTTATAGCGAATGTACATCAAGTAGAGCGGAGCGCGTAAGATGCCGCCGGTACAGGACGAGTCAGAGGATTTGTCTCGTCAACGATTCCCGGGGATGATGTTTCCGGAGCACAATATTGTAAACCTTAAAGAAGTTACATTGTAACAAAAAAAAAGACGTAGGAGGAGCGGTCTGCAACCATTGGCCTCCAGCGGTGGTGATGAAGCAGAGCTGTAAAATGGTTCGTCATAGATGCCTCCCCCGTCGTGAGTAAGATCACTGGTCGCTTCCCTGGTCCACTTCTGACCCTTAATTGACCCATAGTCATAACTAGAAACTCCTGGGCCCCAATGCAAAATGTAAAACAGCCTTCCCAATTGTCACTCACTGATTATAGCACAGCGGTCCCTCAAGTTACAATAGTAATTGGTTCCAGGATGACCATTGTAAGTTGAAACCATTGTAAGTTGAGTAATCGGTTCCAAAGCCCCAAAATGTCATCTAAGATGAGAGAAAATGAAGATTTAAGAAAAATAAGCAGATAACTAAGAGATAAGACAAGTCCTTACATATAACAGTCAGGAATAGCTGATAACTAGCTAACTAACACAGATATACACAGAACACAGAACTAATACATATATTTTACCAGAGAAGTGACCTTGACTGGTTGGATCTCAGTCTGAGACATTGTACGTTGAGTCTGGTTTTAACTTACGAAGACCATTGTATGCTGAAAATATTGTATCCTGAGGCCATTGTATCTTGAGAGATCACTGTATTTGTATCCTCCAATGGGCCCCCTCAGGCTTGAGTGTTGGGTGCAACCTCAGTCTCTGCCACCCTACAGGTACGCTCCTGAATTGACTATTGATTGAAGCCCCTCCACTTCTTCTTTTTTGCCTTGAAAGTAAATAGTAACCTGACCCCATGTGAGGTTCCTTTAGCTAAATTTTCCTAATTTAAAGAGGCTCTGTCACTAGGTTTTAACCTATGTATTTAAATACATAGGTTAAAACCCCTTAACTTGTACATTTATAACATACCTTTATTGCAGAGTACAGCGCAGCGGTTGTGCTAGAAAACGAACTTAAAACTGTATGTTAATGAGCCTTCGGAGCACCGGGGGGCGGGCTCTTTCTTCCTGAGCACCGCTTCTTCACCGCCCCCGGGGCCCGAGGCTGTCCCCATGCCGAAGTCCATGCCCCTCTGGAAATAGATTGACAGCGCTAGACCGTTCGGCCTAGCGCTGACATCCCGCGCCTGCGCAGTTCGATCGCGCCGGCGAGTGCGCACAAGGATAGAAGCGCTTGAAGTGTTCGGCACTGCAAGCGCTTCTGCGCATGCGCCGGCGCGATCGAACTGCGCAGGCGCGGGATTTCAGCGCTAGGCCGAACGGTCTAGCGCTGTCAATCTATTTCCAGAGGGGCGTGGACTTCGGCATGGGGGAGAGCCTCGGGCCCCGGGGGGCGTGAAGAAGCGGTGCTCAGGAAGAAAGAGCCCGCCCCCCGGTGCTCCGAAGGCTCATTAACATACAGTTTTAAGTTCGTTTTTCAGCACAACCGCTGCGCTGTACTCTGCAATAAAGGTATGTTATAAATGTACAAGTTAAGGGGTTTTAACCTATGTATTTAAATACATAGGTTAAAACCTAGTGACAGAGCCTCTTTAAACAGGAACAACAGGATATGACATGATAGGTACAGTGGTCCCTCAAGTTACAATATTAATTGGTTCCAGGACGACCATTGTAAGTTGAGTAATCGGTTCTAAAGCCCCAAAATGTCATCCAAGATAAGAGAAAATGAAGATTTAAGAAAAATAAGCAGATAACTAAGAGATAAGACAAGTCCTTACATATAACAGTCAGGAATAGCTGATAACGAGTAACTAATACAAATATTTTATCAGAGAAGTGACCTTGATTGGTTGGATCTGAGTCTGAGACATTGTATGTTGAGGCTGGTTTCAATTTACGAAGACCATTGTATGCTGAAAATATTTTATCCTGAGGCCATTGTATCTTGAGGGATCACTGTATTTGTTTCTTCCAATGGGACCCCTTGGTCCCCCTCAGACTTGAGTGTTAGGCTACTTTCACACTAGCCTTAGTACGGATCCGGCGGGTGAAGGAACCCGCCAGATCCGTACTGAATAATACAACCTTGTGGATCCGTAATTCCAGATCCGGTTGTATTATCTTTAGCATCTTTTAAACGGATCCGGAATAACCTCTATTGAAAGTCAATGGCGGATGGATCCGTTTACAAGTGTGTCCACACCCAACGGATCTGTCCCCATTGACTTGCATTGGGGGTCATTCCGGATCCGTTTAGGTGCGGATAACTAGTACGGAGAGCAAACTGCAGCATGTTGCGGTTTGCTCTCCGGTCTGAAGACGGAACGGAATGCATTTTGGAGCGCTCCGTTGTCTTCAGTTCAGTTTTGTCCCCATTGACAATGAATGGGGACAAAACTGAAGCGTTTTATTCCGGCATTGAGCCCCTATGACGGAGCCCAATACCGGAATTCCATAGCGCTAGTGTGAAAGTAGCCTTAGGTGCAACCTCAACTTCTTCCACCCTACAGGTACGCCACTGAATTGACTATTGATTGAAGCCCTTCCACTTGTTCTTTTTTGCCTTGAAAGTAAATAGTAACCTGACCCCATGTGAGGTTCCTTTAGCTAAATTTTCCTAATTTAGACAGGAACAACAGGATATGACATGATAGGTACAGTCTTTGTTTCCTCCAATGGGCCCCCTCAGACTTGATTGTTGGGTGCAACCTCAACTTCTGCCACCCTACAAGTATGCCACTGAATTGACTATTGATTGAAGCCCCTCCACTTGTTCTTTTTTGCCTTGAAAGTAAATAGTAACCTGACCCCATGTGAGGTTCCTTTAGCTAAATTTTCCTAATTTAGATAGGAACAACAGGATATGACATGATAGGTACTGGGACTCTAACCAGATGGCAAAACAGTGGTTGACTTCATGGATACCCGAGTCAGATGGTGCATCCATGGAGACACTGAATAGAGATGACCACATGACTCTATAAGAGTTGGGCTGGACAAGCTTCCCCATCCTTCCCGATAAAACAAGATAGGAGACCCGTCTGTTCTCTCGAAAGGTTGAGGTCCCAGAACCTATCTTGTGGGCATGCCAAGACACTGATAACCCCTCTACGTTTGCCCTATTTGGATACATGGAAGGCATAGGTGCTCCACTGTATGAGCTGTAATGGAGAGTCAACACAGTGGTAGGCATGGTGGTCCTTCAGTCTGCAATCAGAAGAGGTCTTGTCTCATCTGACACCATCTAACACGTCAAGGACTAGTTGTCCATCTCATAAACAGGTAGCGGAACACGTTAAGCGTTGGCTACTTAGATTTCCTTTTTGAATTTTTTAGGACAACAGTTTTTGACATTGTATATTAGTTACTGAGGAGCAGATTATGTAGATACCTAGAGACAAATTGTGAGCTGGACCTCCCAGACTTCTATCTTCTTCACCTGCGGAGGACGAAGTGCAGCAGATCTCATGTTTTATTTCCATTTTCCATGTAATCAGTCTAATTATCAATCGCTGTCTTATTACAAGTAATGATAATGGGGTCAGCTCACCAGATGGAAATCTATCCTGTGTCTTGCATTGTTCAGATTGGCACCAGATGAGCTCGCTTCCACTAATGATCGTTACCAGGACAAGTTACAAAAATAAACACGAATTGCAAACACAGCAACGCATTTTAGTGCATTACATACTGCAAAACCTGCACGGGCCCTGCATGATGTTTCTGGTCCGACCTACAAACCTGCACCATGTGCTACTGTCGAGGGTTCGTCTACTGTCAACAGTCCCTTCCAAAACCTGAGCCGATAACGGGAAATGGTTGCAACAGGCATCTCGGGGGAAGGGAACCTTCTTACCCTCTTGGCACTTCTTACTGGTCATTTTTTTTGCAAATATTAACACGTCCATGTTTTTGTGTTACAGATGTGTTGGTGGATGGGAAACCATGTGACTGTGACATCATTGCGGACTGTAGAGTTGGCGACCCCATACACCTTGAAGTCAAGCTGACCAATTGCAGCAGCAGCGCTGTAGGTCCTTTTTCTCTCTCTGTCATCCCCTACCAAGATTATCAGAACGGAGTCCACAACTACGAGCTCAAAAACATGGTCACGTTCGTGGGCTCCAACACTTTTTTCATTGGCGCCGTGAGTATTGTCTGATGTCATTGATACGTTCCTACGAACCGTTGCTTTCTCTGAGTTCTGGGTTTTCTATTTTAAATATTTTTTTTTATCAAAAAGTTGTGAAATGAAGGACTTAAAGAAGAACTCCTGCAAAAAATTTTTATTCTCTGACTTGTTGATATAATCTGTAGTGAATGCAATCTTCTTATCAGAGACTGTAATTGAGAGTTATCGACTCTCTTCTTATTGTAGCTGGGTCATGTGACCAACTCCCTGACCTCCAACTGACCCAGGACAGGAAGCCAGTTACTGCTCTATTCATTTCTATGAGACTGAAAGTGAAGCTCCCATAGGAATACATAGAGAAATAGACTTCCTGTCCACACATAAGTCTCTTTGTGAGTTGGTGAGTCTAATTCTAGTCACATGACACAGATAAGAAGCATCAGGGAGATATAACTCACAAATACAGTCACTGGTAAGAAAATGACATTCACTACAGATTACATCATGTACATTTCTAGCAGGACATGGAATAAAAGTTTTTGCGGGAGTTCTTCTTTAACCTCTTCCTTCATTAAAGCTGATCCTGGTCCTCTTGGAAATCTCAGACTGTACTAGCGCTAAAAACTCCTCAATCTCAAAATGTGACGCAACGTTCTTAGTTTAGGTTCTGCGAAGGATTTTCTTTTTACTTTTGCCTCCAGTAATGGTCCTGAGAAATAAACCCTCAACAATCTACTTTGATAAGAGGTGGAATGAAAAGTTCAGCAGAAGTAGAAGAAGCTAGCTACTTCTTCCTCCATCACTGATGCCACCACGGAGCTACACTTATTTTAGATTTGCGTTTCTGTGAGCATGTGGGGTGTAAATGAGGATGAAGGTTCTGGACAGTGTTGGACAAATAAGCATCTGGTCACTAGTACCTGATTACCACCCAGTTAGACAATACCTACCATCGTGCCCACTAGCATCTCTTAGACAACCGCCTGAAGAAGGTCATTTTACCACCTGAAACATTGTATTTGATTCATTCACTTTGGTGGCTAGAATAAATTCCTAATTTGAAAGCTTATTCATGCGAATTCTGTCTCTTATTCTGGAATTACGTGACCCAAGATGTAATCCGGAAGGGTTTTTTAATGAGACAATCACCAATACTCAGAGGTTATGCTGTCATCCAACCCCTGGAGAAACATAGACTGATACCTCATGTTTATACAGGTTGAGATTCAGTCAAGCAGTTTCTGGACAGTGAGAGGGATGGGTTTGGTTTGGATAGGGCATGATGATGGATAGGTGGATTAGGCAATTACCTAGGGTGCTAATGGGGGGGGGGATATTCAAAAAAACCTGTTATTCCAATACTAAGAGTTGTAGGACATCCAGAAAGTACTGCTTTTGGCACCCGCTTCTTGGGTGATTCACTTCAGTGGAGCAAAGCTGCAGTACCAGAAGTGGGCAGGTGTGGCGCTGTTTATAGAAGAAAACAGCCATGTTTTTCTAATCCTTGGCAACCCTTTTAAAGGGGTTCTCCGGGAATTAAGAAAATGAAAATACTTAAATATTACTTTATAATAAATATATTCCCAAATACCTTTCATCAGTTATTATGATCATGTTGTCTGGGGAGCAATATTTAGAGGAAACAAAATGGCCGCCGTCCTATTAGTACACACAGAACCTGTCCTAATCACACAGGAGGACAAGTTACTTCACAACACTGAGGTAACAAGCTGCCTCATCCTCCTCTCTGCTCTGCTTGTCAGGGATTATGGTCCTGAATACAGATGATAAGATCTTCAGCTGAATCTCTGTAGGAATGGAGCTCATGAGGAGACATGAAGTACAGAGAGGACGGACAGGACAGACTGTGGTAAAGGAGACTGCAGACAAGAGCTGCTGCTCATCAGCCAGATCCCCACCTCCTCTCATATCTCCTCATGAACTCCATTCCTACAGAGATTCAGCTGAAGATCTTATCACCTGTATTCAGGATCATAATCCCTGACAAGCAGAGCAGAGAGGAGGATGAGGCAGCTCTTTATCTCAGTGTTGTGAAGTAACTTGTCCTCCTGTGTGATTAGGACAGGTTCTGTGTGCACTAATAGGACAGCGGCCATTTTGTTTCTCCTAATGATTGCTCCCCAGACAAAATGAGCTATTATAACTAATGAAAGGTATTTGGGAATATATTTATAATAAAGTCATATTTAAGGATTTTCATTTTCTTAAATCCCAGAGAACCCCTTTAATGAACCACAAACAATACTGGATGTTCATCAGTGAAATTGCTTGAGTGAGGGCAGCGTGAGCTTCCAGTGATGGAGGTCTTGTTTCACCATAAGAGCCACGAGCCAAGGAGGAACGGCAGATCTATAGAGGACGGTGATTTGTTGGTGAGGTCCTGAGACAGCAGTTATTACTCGACTGTTCGCGATGCCTTTCGCTTCTTCACTGGAATTAAGAAGTCGAGTCATATTTCTTCTGCTTGTTATTACAGCTTCAAATTTTAAATGGGTTTTCCATAAATTTTACTGGTCCCCATTCTTGGGGGCATGGAACTTGCATTGTACAATGGCCACTGCCCACTGGAGCCCATTACTCAGCTTAGGGCGGCCTATTTCATTTCTCCTCCAATTCTTAAGTCACTTGGATAACATCTCGCCTCCAAAAGTTTATACAACATCCATGTGATCGTGAATGGTCCTCTTCTTGATGTAGACAGTGTTTGACTTGCTAGAGAAGAGGTTTGCACTCCATCCATTACCTGGGGACAGCCATATTGGAGACTATGGAGAACTGTCTTCTGTCACCTGGTATCAGCTGATATCTCCCTGCTTGTTCACTCTTAACATAGAGTTTTGTGTACCTGTATTCTATGTAGAAAGTGAGATCTTCTCACCAGGTTCTGTATGGTCATCTGATGTATGAAAAACTGTCTTCCTGCATTACAGGATCTAAGATAAGTTGTTAGGAGTGTTCCTGTTGTCAGGTTATAAAGCAGTAAAATAGTGAGTGCAGCTCTGGAGTATAACGCAGGATGTAACTCAGGATCAGTACAGGATAAGTAATGTAATGTATGTACACAGTGACTGCACCAGCAGAATAGTGAGTCCAGCTCTGGAGTATAATACAGGATGTAACTCAGGATCAGTACAGGATAAGTAATGTATGTACACAGTGACTTCTCCAGCAGAATAGTGAGTGCAGCTCTGGAGTATAACACAGGATGTAACTTAGGATCACTACAGGATAAGTAATGTAATGTATGTACACAGTGACTGCACCAGCAGAATAGTGAGTACAGCTCTGGAGTATAATACAGGATGTAACTCAGGATCAGTACAGGATAAGTAATGTATGTACACAGTGACTTCTCCAGCAGAATAGTGAGTGCAGCTCTGGAGTATAACACAGGATGTAACTTAGGATCACTACAGGATAAGTAATGTAATGTATGTACACAGTGACTGCACCAGCAGAATAGTGAGTACAGCTCTGGAGTATAATACAGGATGTAACTCAGGATCAGTACAGGATAAGTAATGTATGTACACAGTGACTTCTCCAGCAGAATAGTGAGTGCAGCTCTGGAGTATAACACAGGATGTAACTTAGGATCACTACAGGATAAGTAATGTAATGCATGTACACAGTGACGGCACCAGCAGAATAGTGAGTGCAGCTCTGGAGTATAATACAGGATGTAACTCAGGATCAGTACAGGATAAGTAATGTATGTACACAGTGACTGCACCAGCAGAATAGTGAGTGCAGCTCTGGAGTATAATACAGGATGTAACTCAGGATCAGTACAGGATAAGTAATGTATGTACACAGTGACTGCACCAGCAGAATAGTGAGTGCAGCTCTGGAGTATAAAACAGGATGTAACTCAAGATCAGTACAGGATAAGTAATGTATGTATGTACACAGTGATTACACCAGCAGAATAGTGAGTGCAGCTCTGGAGTATAATACAGGATATAACTCAGGATCAGTACAGGATAAGTAATGTATGTACACAGTGACTGCACCAGCAGAATAGTGAGTGCAGCTCTTAAGTATCATACAAAACATAATTTAGGATCAGTAATGTATGTACATAGTAACTTCTGCAGGGGACGCAGGTAGAAATCTTGGAAGAGCAAATAAGAGGAAAGTAGAGAAGGAGGTCTTGTGGGGATTGGAGATTACGTGTGGGAAGGTACCAGAAGATCAGGTCACAGATGAATGGAGGGACAGGTTGTGGACGGCCTTGTATGTCATAGTGTTTTCTACTGGATTCTCTGGGCAATGGGGAGCCAGTGAAGGGATTGGCAAAGAGAAGAGACCGAGGAGTAACAGGGGAAGAGGTGGATTAGTCGGGCAGCAGAGTTGAAGATAGATTGCAGGGATGCAAGGCAGGCCACAGAGGAGGATGTTGCAGTAGCCTGGATGGGAGATGATGAGGGCATGTACTAGCATTTTAGCAGACTCCTGGTTGAGGAATGTGCGGATCCGAGAGATATTTTTGAGTTGGAGGCAGCAGGAGATGGAAAGGGCTTGCATGTGCGGTTTGAAGGACATCACAGAATTGTGGAATACCCCATGGCAGTGAACTTGTGGGACTGGGGACAGCGAGCAGCCATTGAATGAGATAGATAGGTATGTTGGGGGGCTGAGAGAGATGAGGCAAAATAATAAATTCTGTTTTCTTCATGTTAAGTTTTAGAAATTGAGAGGAGAATGGGGAGGATATAGCATATTGCAGAATTCTAGATAGTAAGGGGTGATATCTGTGCAGAGAGGTAAATTTGTGGGTCATCGGCATAGAAGTGAAGCCATCGGAGTCTAGGAGCTTTTGCAGGCCAAAGGTGTAGAACTGAGAAGAACAAGAGTCCTAGGACAGAGCCTTGAGGGGACACCACCGGAGAGGGGACGAGACAAGGAGGTGATGTGCGACACTTAATGTCTGGTCTGTGAGGTATGAGGTGATCCAGGAGAGGGACCGTGATGTGTAACAGAAGGGAGTGGTCAGCTGTGTCAAAGGCAGAGGACGGAGTTATGTCGTTTGACTTTGGCAGTGAGCAGGTCATTGGTAACGTTGGTTAGGGCAGTTTAAGTTGACTAGATTCCAGAAGCCAGATTGTAGCTGGTCGAAGAGAGAGTAGGAAGACATGTGCGAGGACAGGACAAGGTGGGTAAGTTCAAGTAGCTTTGAGGCATATAAGAGAAGTGATATGGGGCGATGGCTATACAAAGAGGATGGGTCCAGGGAAGACTCTTTAAAGGGCATCTGTCAGCAGTTTTGTACCTATGACACTGGCTGACCTGTTACATGTGCACTCGGCAGCTGACGACATCAGTGTTGGTCCCATGTTCATATGTGCCCGCATTGCTGAGAAAAATGATGTTTTAATATATGCAAATGAGCCTCTAGGAGCAACGGGGGCGTTACCATTACACCTAGAGGCTCTGCTCTCTCTGTAACTGCTGCACCCTCTACACCTTGATTGACGGGACCAGGTGTGATGATATGTTCACTGCCTGGTCCTGCCAATCAAAGTACAGAGGGAGCGGCAGCTGTAGAGAGAGCAGAGCCTCTAGGTGTAATGGTAACGCCCCCGTTGCTCCTAGAGGCTCATTTGCATATATTAAAACATCATTTTTCTCAGTAATGCGGACACATATGAACACGGGACCAACACAGATGTCTTCAGCTGCCGAGCACACATGTAACAGGTCAGCCAGTGTCATAGGGACAAAACTGCTGACAGATGCCCTTTAAGGATGGCTGTGATGTAGCAGGTTTCAAACAGGAGAGGAGGGCACCAGTGGTTAGTGATATGTTGAAGAGATGGGTTGGGGCTGTGATGAACACTATGGAGAGGTTGCAGATCAAGCACACAGGTGGTGAGATGTCATCTGGAGAGTAGGGTGGATGTTTTTTTCTTTAATGGTGGAGAAGCTTGTTTTGGAGGAAGAGGGGCGGCAGGGACTGACGGAAGCTTTCTTTGATTTTGTCCTCCTCAGCTGAGATGAGAGGCGAGGGAGCGGGCACCGAAGGACGAAGAAGAGAGTTGGAAGTGTTGAATAGCTGTTTAAGGTTGTGAGGCAGGGAAGATGAGAGATGTGAAGTAGGCCTGTTCTGCAGCAGCGAGTGATGACATGAAATTGTGGAAGGATTATTTGTATGTGGTAAAGTGCTCCTTAGAATGGGTTTTGTTCCATCATCGCTCTGCAACCCTGGAAGCTTGTCTCAGCGCTTTAGTCAGACTATTGATTTTCTGGGTTTTTTGTTATTTGTGAGTCAAGAGCTGTAGTTATTGTGGTGTTATACAAAGTGGTGGATGCATCATGAAGGAACCATATGAAGAAAGAAAGTCAGGATGGGTAGGGTTCCTGTGAGGGTGGACTGGGGGGTGCACTCGAAGAGACAATGGAAGAGAATGTAAGTAGGTTGTGGTTGGAGACGGGGGTTGGAGAGGTTAGGGTTAGATAGGGAACAGAGGCAAATAAAGATAAGATCTAGTGTGTGTCCGTCTTTGTGAGTGGCAGTGGAGGACTATTGTGAGAGACCAAAGCAGGAAGTGAGTGTGAGACGTTCTGAGGCGGCTGAGTGGGAAGTGTCAAAGGGTATATTGAAGTCACCAATGATGATAGTGAGAATATCCTTGGAAAGAAAATGTAGGAGCCAGGTGGTGAAGTGGTCGAAAAAGATGGTGGCAGGGCCTGACAGCCACTTGGAGGTTGGAGGGAGAGAAGATGCTGACAGAGTAAACCTATAAACAGGGGAGTGTAATGGAGATCAGTACAGGATAAGTAATGTATGTACACAGTGACTGCACCAGCAGAATAGTGAGTGCAGCTCTGGAGTATAATACAGGATGTAACTCAGGATCAGTACAGGATAAGTAATGTATGTACACAGTGACTGCACCAGCAGAATAGTGAGTGCAGCTCTGGAGTATAATACTGGATGTAACTCAGGATCAGTACAGGATAAGTAATGTATGTACACAGTGACTGCACCAGCAGAATAGTGAGTGCAGCTCTGGAGTATAATACTGGATGTAACTCAGGATCAGTACAGGATAAGTAATGTATGTACACAGAGACTGCACCAGCAGAATAGTGAGTGCAGCTCTGGAGTATAATACTGGATGTAACTCAGGATCAGTACAGGATAAGTAATGTATGTACACAGTGACTGCACCAGCAGAATAGTGAGTGCAGCTCTGGAGTATAATACAGGATGTATCTGAGGATCAGTACAGGATAAGTAATGTATGTAGACAGTGACTGAACCAGCAGAATAGTGAGTGCAGCTCTGGAGTATAATATAGGATATAACTCGGGATCAGTACAGGTTAAGTAATGTATGTAGACAGTGACTGAACCAGCAGAATAGTGAGTGCAGCTCTGGAGTATAATACAGGATGTATCTGAGGATCAGTACAGGATAAGTAATGTAATGTATGTACACAGTGACTGCACCAGCAGAATAGTGAGTGCAGCTCTGGAGTATAATACAGGATGTAACTCAGGATCAGTACAGGATAAGTAATGTATGTACACAGTGACTGCACCAGCAGAATAGTGAGTGCAGCTCTGGAGTATAATACAGGATGTAACTCAGGATCAGTATAGGATAAGTAATGTATAGTATGTACACAGTGACTGCACCAGCAGAATAGTGAGTGCAGCTCTGGAGTATAATACAGTATATAACTCCGGATCAGTACAGGATAAGTAATGTATGTACACAGTGACTGCACCAGCAGAATAGTGAGTGCAGCTCTGGAGTATAATACAGGATGTAACTCCGGATCAGTACAGGATAAGTAAGTATATTGCAGCAAGTAAGTATAAGTATATAAGTAAGTATATTGCAGGATATGTCTCAGGATCAGTAGAAATTGGCTGAGCTTTTTATGTAGATTCTATATGTAATAACATGGCTTAATAATATGTTGACACTTTACTATTGACTTTTCCTCTTTTCTGCAGGTTCAGCCCACAGAACATTCTGTCTGTTTCGGTTCTCTACTATTTCTCTACACTGGAGATTTTTACCTGGACATAAAGTTTCAAGATGATAACTCCGGGCGGGAATTGCCCCTTTCATGGTTTTGCCTTCCCAGCGTTCACATACGAGCCACTGACACCATCAGTGAGACACACTTCTGAGGGACTCTTACATCTGGTTGGGACGTTTTCTTCTTTCTTACCATAAATGTGACTTTATATTCCAATGTAGCTGCGTTATGAGAACAACAACTGGGACTTCGTAGAGAAGCTCATGACAACAGAATGCGGTGGAAATCAACTTTTTAGATTATGATTTTTTTTTTTCCCCTTAAATGTCACATTTTCTTTTAGTTCTGTCATAATGAACCTGAAACACCGTTCCTGTTCTGAGAAGCTGGAGTTTGTCTTAATTCTCGTAGTCGCCTGATGAATCTGGTTCCTCCTCATTTGCGTTGATTGGAGACAAAAAAAACCTTATTGCCAATACCAAGCACTCCTTTCTAGTGAAGCCAGGCAGTTGATGCTTCTCTTGTAGTTGAAGCTGGGACATTAAGTCCTAAAACGCGTCAGTGTTGCTTTACCGATTCTCTGAGCCGAGAGGCCGATTCTACATGTAAAATTTTGAGACGGTATCAGGACTGAGCACTCTACGGTGCATGGACGCCTTTAGTCTTACTATTTGGACCAATGAGACAGAGAAAGCTTCTATTTAATGGGGGCAATTAATGTCCCTTTTACAGTATTTTTTTTTTTTTGGCTGGTCCTTTTGGTGCGTGGGGTAGGTTAAAGGGGTATTCCCATCTTAGACAATGGGGGCATATCACTAGGATATGCCCCTATTGTCTGATAGGTGCAGGTCCCGCACCTATATCGAGAATGGAGCGGGGAGCGCTGCACATGGAGGACCTAAGGTTTCCCGGGGTCCGGCCACCACCAGGCGCAGCTCCCCCGCTGCTCCCATAGAAATGAACGGAAGCGGGTCTCACCTATGAATGGAAGCGCACCGCGCATGCGCACTGCTGACATTCATTTCTATGGAGCCGACGGAAATAGCCGAGCCAGCTGGCTCGGCTATTTTTGCCGGCCCCATAGAAATGAATGGAGGGAGGCTGCGCATGCGCAGTGCGCTTCCGTTCATAGGTGGGACCCGCACCTATGAGACAATGGGTGCATATCCTAGAGATATGCCCCCATTGTCTAAGATGGGAATAACCCTTTAATTCGCTCATTTTTAGTTTTTGGGAAAGTAAAGTGATCTGGTCCACTGTGGAATTATCCCTGAAGCTACCACGTTGGCACAAGTGTTTTTATGGTGGGTCAGTGATGGGCATTTCCATACATTATCCCTTATATGATTGTATGACATAAGATCTGAAATAAAGCATGATGAAGTCTTATCTTGTCTTTTCTTTGTTCTTGTTCCTACGTGCTTTTATACAGAACAAAAGTGTTTCATTCTTGGTTGGTCTACGTAGACCTTCAGTGTGTCAGTGTTGGGGTCCGATCCATTAAACACGAGAGTCTAGGGACCATTTCGCTGCCTTACCCACCACAGCTCCGTCCATATGGAAGTGATTAAGATTGGGTTGGCACAGGGTGTTAGTACCAGCCATGTCTACATGGTATAGAGCAGCCCCCTTCATTCAGCTGGTCTATGTCCATGACCCTCCACTGATCACAATGTGAAATACTGGAAACCCGTTGAATTAACTAGGTAGATGATATGAGGTAAGCCTTCTTAGAAGAGGAGAAGAGAATGGGATACAGCAGCGGCGCAACCAGGATAATTACAGATGTACTCTTTATTTAAACATGGGCCAGTCCGGCCCTGAAACGCGTTATCTGTGACAACTCATCATTTTCACTCATCCCAATACATTTGTACTTACCTCGGTCTCGCTGTTGCTGTACCCCCTTCTCGCCTCTTCTGGCTCTGTTTTTTCCCCTTGTATTGGAGAAGTTGACTTCTGGGAATCCCGGTGGCTCTTTTGAGTTCATCTTGAAGCGGGGTGATGGCCCTGATGTAAAAATGTCTTTGTCAGATGGTGTAAATGTTCATCCCTGTCTGACGGGCTGGAAAAGATGCGTTTATACCCGATGGCCTGACTGTAAATGATGAACTTTTCAATATGGTTGAGGAATGTAGGCCAATCAATAGGGTTTCGATACTGGAATGTCTGTTTTGAAATTTTATGGTTGTGATTTCTGTATTTGAATATTTCAGGGTCCGTTTTATAGTAGGATGAAGTTTATTGAATCGTTCATGGAATTTTATTAGTTCATGCTCGGAGTCAGTCCATATTCTTAGGATATCATCAGTGAAACGGAAGTAGACTAAGGATTTAATGAGGCAGGATATCAAGAAGTCACTTTCCGGTTTTGCCATGAAAAGGTTTGCATATTGCGGTGCCATTTTGCTGCCCATGGTGGTTCCAGTGCGTTGTAGATATATCTCTTTGCCAAAAGACAAAACAATAGCTGATCTTAGGGAGACCAGCTACAAAAGCACCGTGGAGCCTCAGTTGAGTCTCAACACAGCAATCCAAAGTGCAAAGCTCCCTGGGAAACAGTAATATGCAAAATAACCATGGAGCCCTAATTATGGGTCTTCAACACAGTGAAAGCCAGATATCCCTCAAAGGAAGGAAAACCAAGAAAAAGAGTATCCCCATAACTGGGGCTCCATGGTTATTTTGCGTCTTTGCCAAAAGAGAAATAATTGTAGGTGAGGATGAATTTAGTGAGTTGCAGCACAGACGCCGAGCATTGGCCTCTAGGTACAGGTGGAAAGCAGTTAATCCGTCATCATGTGGGATATTGGGATATAAGGATTCCACATCCATTGTGGCCAAGATGGTGCCTTTACCCGGGTTATAGATTTTGAGAAGCATGTAGAATATTCCAATCCTGTGCAGCTCATGAGGTGGGTAGGGGGACCCCTGTTCTTCACACATGGGATATCCTGTAGATAACCTATAAATGTCTAGCTCAGTAGCCTCAGTATATTTCTATATCCTACGTACGATATAAGAAAGGTGTAGGGGTTGATGGGAGAACATTTGCATGCGTTTTACAATGACAATCCTTCTACTAGAAGGAACAGATAATAATATGTCCCCGGAGACGCCGTTGCTCGGCAAGGTTTACCTGAAGCCTTGCTCTGATAATGGGATGTTTTTTCTTTTGCATTTACTGTCATACAGAGAAAGAAGTTAATTTTGTCCTGCAGCCTCCTGACCTGTCCTGTAATAACCTCATTAGCCGCGGTGACGGCACTTTATAATGGATACAGCCGTTTTACAGATGACAGCTCGCAACGGAGAATAATCCATCCTCTGATTGATCATTATCCTAATAATCTCTGCGCCTGGGATACAATTGCACCCAAGTCCAAAGGTTGCTGGGGAGGAGAAGAGATCGTGTAATTACACTGTCGCTCTATTTTTTTTTTACATGTCCGTGGCTAATTTTACTACCAATCTATTTATGTCGAGCGAAAAGTCGCACAGCAGAATCTTCCCCCCGCTGTCAGTCACAGGGAGGCTACCGAGAGGAGCAAATCGCGGCAAAAACAGATTGCCGCCTCGTTCATTCAGCTTCTCCATTGTATAAGTAGCACAATTTTCTTCCAGTATCTATTTCTTATGACTTACAAAATTTCGACTTGTTTTCGGCAAATAGGAACCTTCATTAAAGGGGTTCTTCCATGACTAATGTAAAAAATGAAAATCAGACATCATATAGAACATGACAATTTCTTTGTAGCAAAGCTAGAACCAGCCCTGTACCTCACATGGATTCAGAAATCTCCACATTCATTGCTCTGGTAGATTTATATCAAGCTGACAGCTCAGGGAGTGTCTTTTCTGCTGCAGCTCAGGGGGCGTGTCTCAGCTCTCCCTATCACAGCTCAGGGGGCGTGTCCATGATCTCCCTATCATAGCTCAGGGGGCATGTCTCAGCTCTCCCTATCACAGCTCAGGGGACGTGTCTCAGCTCTCCCTATCACAGCTCAGGAGATGTGTCTATTATTTCCCTATCACAGCTCAGAAGGCGTGTCTCAGCTCTCCCTATCACAGCTCAAGAGGCGTGTCTCAGCTCTCCCTATCACAGCTCAGGGGGCAGTTGAAGGATGAAACTGAGCATGTGTGGCTTTCTCAGTGAGCAGGTCAAAGAAATAAGAAATTAAGTGACACTATACAGATACATTTCAGTGAATAACTCAGTGGCTGTACAAAATTTTTAATTACATGCAATTAAAAAAGTATTCAGATCCAGGGGCTGGTTTTAAAACTGTTGAATATTTTTTGTGGACAACCCCTTTAATAACTGGAGGCTGAGAAATCCATCCTGATCACATGGTCATCACATAGATGCTCCTTTCTAAGTCAGAGATCTTGAAAACCATGAGGAACGGATAAACAAAGCATATTTGGAAAATGGCACAACATTTCTTTGCAGGAACCAAAATATTCATTAAATTTCATGGACTCTATTCTAGGGCCACACAATATCTCTTCATGTGACATCCCTCCAAAAGTCTCGCAAATTCACAGCGTGACATCAATTAAAAAAAAAAGTTGGAAACGATCTTTTGGCTTTCACACAAATTTTGATAGCTGCAGCTTTTTACTATAGTTCCTTTTCTTTGCTCGTGACTTTTGCCCGCATAGTGAATAATTGAAGTTGGATAGAGAACATACTGCGATTCACACCGTTTTCATTGGCCCTTAAAACCACTCTCACAGAAAATCTGTCCCTATCCTTTTCAAAACTCAAAGTAAATTACAGGAAATACTTATGAAAGTACTCTCTTGTTATGGTTCTGAAATATAAGACTAGATTATAATATATTAATGCCACATCCAGACTTTTTCGAAAAGAAGAAGTGACAACATCTATGAGAACATTTTATGCTCAGGTCACTAGTTGTCACTGTTTTAGCCACCTCAACCTAAAACGTTCAAATCCTATTTTTCCTGTAATGACAACCTCAATATAACCATTAGTTCCTCCAGCATCTCAGTACTGCAGGTCCTCCAGCTCCTCAGTACTACAGGTCCTCCAGTCCATCAATATAAAGGTCCTGCCTCTCTTCAGTATAACTGCAGGTGCTCCAGTCCATCAGTAAAACCACAGATCCTTAGCGAATCAGTATAACTGCAGGTTCTCCACCAGTCAGTATAACCTCAGGTTCTCCAGTTCATCAGTATAACAGGTCCTCCAGCCAATCAGTATAACCACAGGTTCTCCAGCTCATCAGTATCACAGGTCCTCCAGCCCTCCAGTAAAACTACAGGTCCTCCATCAATCATCATAACTACTGGTCCTCATGCTAATCAGTATAACCACAAGTTCTCCAGCTCATCAGTATAACAGGTCCTCCCGTCAATCAGTATAACCACAGGTTCTACAGCTCATTAGTATCACATGTCCTTCAGCTCTTCAGTAAAACTACAGGTCCTCCATCAATTATCATAACCACAAGTCCTCCAGCTCATCAGTATAATGACAAATCCTCCAGTTCATCATGACAATGAGTTTTCCAGTTTATCAGTACCTCAGGTCCTCCAGCTAATCAGTATAACCACAGGTTCTCTGGCTCATCAGTACCACAAGCCCTCCTCCAATCAGTACAATTGCAGGTCCTCCAGCCCTTCAGTTTAAAAAGCAGGTCCTCCAGTCCATTGGTAAAACCACAGGTTCTCCAGCTCCTCAGTATACCAAGTCCTCCAGTTCACTAGGACCACAAGACATCCAGCTCATCAGTACCCCAGGTTCTCCAGTCCATCAGTATAAATGCAGTTTCTCCAGCCCATAAGTACCTTCAGCCAATCAACTCCTGATACTCTAACCCATACTTATAATCACAGATCTCCCCAGCCATTATTATAACCACAGGTCCTCCAGCCCTTCAGTATAAAAGCAGGTCCTCCAGTCCATCAGTAAAACCAGAGGTACTCCAGCTCCTCAGTATAAAAAGTCCTCCAGTTCATTAGGACCACAAGACTTCCAGCTCATCAGTACCTCAGGTTGTCCAGCCCATAAGTATAATCCTAGGACCTTCAGCCAATCAGCCCTGATACTCTAGCTCATCCTTATAATCACAGATCTCCCCGGCCATTATTATAACCACAGGTCCTCCAGCCCTTTGGAAGGTTTAAAACCTAAAACGTTCTGAACCATGATGTAATTAATATTATAATAACATTTGGCCAGTTGACGTCTCAATCCTGATTGCGAATAACATTCATATTAGGGAAAGTCACTGTATCGCCAGGTTCTCCATCGTATGAAAGACAATGGAGGAATCAAATGGCAGAGTGTAGCTGAATGGCCATTGATCTAGAATTTCTGTCATCAAACAGTGCACAAGCCTCATTGGATAACTTGTACATTTTTAATCCCTGGTTTTAGGGTTGGATTGTCTTGTAGATGTTGACATTATTTTCTCTTTTTTTTTTACATTTTTTTATTGGGGGAATTTAGTTTAAGGAAGTGTTTTCAGAGAGTCAAATATCAATACACATAGTCCTGACTCGGTCTCAACCCTGCATTCTCCTGGCAAATTAAACTGTTCTTTAGATGATAGAGCCCAAACAAGAAAATTGCCTGGAGAATGGTTTACTGCTTTATTGATTGTAATTGTTGATTGTTTAGTTGTAATTATTGTTTTATCTCTGTCATTTGTTACATGCAGAGATTCTGTTCTCCTGATTACCTGTCCCAATAGTCGTCGTACAATGTTGTACCACAGCCAAATTGTCTTTTGTAGATGTAGCGTAGGACATTGAAGACATTATGATGCATCTGGGGACCCATACTCTAACCTAGGTGGATTATCAGGGTTTCCAGTTGATTCAAAAGTGACCCGATTATAAATGACTTATGTAAAACAAAAAAACATAACCAGAACCAGAAATAACTGTCCTTATATAGCACAATATATATGATCCAACGACCGTATAATAGTGCCATAAAGTGACCAACAAATAGTCCGATATATTGTCCTTATAATATTCTCTCATAATATCAGCATATGTAATACTCACATAAAATAATGCACTAGAGTTGGTAAAAAAAAAACAACTGTACCATGCCGGATAATAGCTCTAAAGCAGTCCTCATGTAGTAGTGCCATAGTACTTATAGTCCTTAAATAATACTAACATAGTCCTCATGTACAGCGCCTTGTGAAAGTATTCGGCCCCCTGGAACTTTTCAACCTTTTGCCACATTTCAGGCTTCAAACAAAAAGATATAACATTTAACTTTTTGGTGAAGAATCAACAACAAGTGGTCACAATTGTGAAGTGGAACGAAATTTATTGGATCATTTAAACTTTTTTTTTAATTAAAAAAACTGAAAAGTGGGACGTGCAAAATTATTCGTCCCCCTTGCATTAATACTTTGTTGCGCCTACCTTTTGCTGCGATTACAGCTGCGGTCTCTTGGGGGATGTCTCTATCAGTTTTGCACATCTAGAGACTGAAATTCTTGCCCATTCTTCCTTGCAAAACAGCTGGAGCTCTTTGAGGTTGGATGGAGACGTTTGTGAACAGCAGTTTTCAGCTCTTTCCACATATTCTCAATTGGATTCAGGTCTGGACTGTGACTCGGCCATTCTAAGACCTGGATACCTTTATTTTTGAACCATTCCATTGTAGATTTTGCTTTATGTTTGGGATCATTGTCTTGTTGGAAGATAAATCTCCGTCCTAGTCTCAGGTCTTTTCATCCAGAATGGTCCTGTATTTGGCTCCATCTTCCCATCAATTTTAACCATCTTCCCTGTCCCTGCTGATGAAAAGCAGGCCCAAACCATGATGCTGCCCCCACCATGTCTGACAGTGGGGATGGTGTGTTCAGGGGGATGAGCTGTGTTGCTTTTACTCCAAACATATCATTTTGCATTGTTTCCAAAAAGTCTGATTTTGGTTTCATCTGAGCAGAGCCCCTTCTTCCACATGTTTGGTGTCTCCCAGGGGCTTGTGGAAAACTGTAAACCAGACTTTTTATGGATATCTTTGAGAAATGGCTTTCTTCTTGCCGCTCTTCCATAAAGGGCAGATTTGTGAAGTGTTGGACTGATTGTTGTCCTGTGGACAGACTCTCCCACCTCAGCTGTAGATCTCTGCAGTTCATCCAGAGTGATCATGGTCCTCTTGGCTGCATCTCTGATCAGTCTTCTCCTTGTTTGAGATGAAAGTTTAGAGGGACGGCCGGGTCTTGGTAGATTTGCAGTGGTCTGATACTCCTTCCATTTCAATATGACGATTGCCCAGTGCTCCTTGGGATGTTTAAAGCTTGGGAAATCTTTTGGTATCCAAATCCGGCTTTAAACTTCTGATAGAGACGTACCCCAAGCGACTTGCAGCTGTAATCGCAGCAAAAGATGGCGCATTAATGCAAGGGGGCTGAATAATTATGCACGCCCCACTTTTCAGTTTTATTATTACAAAAAAAGTTTAAATGATCCAATAAATTTCGTTCCACTTCACAATTGTGACCCACTTGTTGTTGATTCTTCACCAAAAATGTAAAATGTTATATCTTTTTGTTTGAAGCCTGAAATGTGGCAAAAGGTTGAAAAGTTCCAGGGGGCCGAATACTTTCGCAAGGCACTGTATATAGTCCTCACAATATATTTGTGCCCATAGGAAAAAAAGTATCTGTAGTAATAGTTACTGTAATGGAAGTGCCAGGAAAGCCTCAAAACGCGTGGTATGGTCAGATATTCATTTTAATAATATTTTATTGGTATACGATATATGTTTTTAGTTCTGTTATCAAATAAACCGTAATTCATGGGAACAATCTATCGGTTGTTTGAATGTGGGAAACCAACTGGAGAGCAGTGCCACACAGAAGGACCCATCTGGCAGTGCAACCCTTTAAGGTGAATGTATACAGCACAGATCCGGAAACAACAACTGATATTGGCGCGGTTTCACGCACTGCGTGTTTTGTTTGTGTTGTGTCAAATGCCAGTCGAGGAAGTTATCCATTGCTCATTATTTCCATATTAATGGCCCAATGCCACAGCAAAGCCAAAAATGGTGCTTTATACAACACTGGGACAATGAAATTCCCAGCTGGAACTGAACTCTATTAAGTTATGGAACCTACAGTCTAGACAAACCTCAAGTTCAGACGTGGATAAAGATTTGTGCAAATTTTGTGGTGTATTTGTTGCAGGTTTTACCCTTTGGATTGGTAAATCTTTGGGTGCAGAGAGTTATTTTCGGTACAACTTCTAGGGCTAATCATGCCAACCGATGCCTAGGACCTGGAATTGCAGCTACCCTGTAGATACCCATGAATCTCTGCAATGGTACGATCCAGATAAATGACATTTTGTAGATGCTTTCGTCTGAGAAGAGGTGACATATGCAGCCTATTTTCCCCTGAGGGACACTTTCACCAGAACCGTAATCAGAAATGGATCCATCAACTTCCACCTCACTTTTAGATCACTCGTCATCTTTGGCAGTGATTCATTTGTACTTACTTTCAGAATACTCTGTGAAGATATAAGGCGGTTTTATGGACGATCGTTCTTCTATTGAACTGTTTCGTGCTCATTATTTGTGTCAAAAAGCCCGTAATCTGCAAAACAGCACAATTAAGAAACTAATTAATATTAAGGTTGCGTGGAGGTGGCAGGATCAAAGAACTCGGAGAACAGGCTTCTCTTTGAAGACTGAATTATCAAGGAATGAGAAATGGTTACATAATATGTAACTTGAAGATAATATGTAGACATCAGATCATATGTAGATGTTTCTGGTGTAGTTCGAGATAGGGCTGCAACTGGTTGGTCCCAATTTGTTTCTGTTGCAAGAAAATGTCCTCAATGCTTGGCCAAGACAATCAAGAACTATCAGAGAAAGACCGAAAGAGTCGAGAAGATGGTATGATCTCCACAGAAGACATCATTGTTTCCATGTCAAGTCCATCTTCTACAGCACAGGCCCTTAAGTTTTTGTAGGATATGAACCATCAAATACCACAGGTGTATTAAAAAGGAAAACACCCATTAAAGTGTCTTTTTAGAAAAATGGATGGTAGTCAAAATGTCAAGACTTTCTTCAAAATGTTAAAAGCTTTCATTGGTGGGAGTTTGGGTGCCGAGAACCCCTCTAACAACTAAAGCAAATGCACATATGCCTGTAGCCAGATGCTGTGTCGTAGGGCAGATCCTTAGAGACCTGGGCTTAGTGGTATATGAGCCCTTACACCTCTCTGCTAGGCACGAGAAGGACCATAACGCTCGGTGCTTCTGTTATATTAATTTAGCCTTAGCTGGGGGTCTCAGCACCCGGACCCAATTGATCAAAATTTCTGACATGTCAAGAGTTTTCTGAAGCAATACAATTAAAGTTATGATCGAGCAATGTAGTTCTTAGCCTGGGACTGACATGATGTACTGACATGGGTACTAAGCTTTAGCAATGCTATGAGATCTCTGGTGGCACTAGACTAAAATGGGACCTGGAACTGGAAACATCTGGGAGAGCCACATGTAGAGGCTCAAGAGGCCCAAACTCAAGCCACTGCATGGGGAGCATTGGTCTACAGCAGGCATGTCAAATTGTGGCCCTCCAGCTGTTGAAAAAATACAACTCTCATCATGCCTGGACATCCTACAGCTATCAGGGCATGCTGGGAGTTCTAGTTTTGCAACAGCTGGAGGGCCATGAGTTTGAAATCCGTGGTCTACAGGGAGATCGGGAGATGAGTTGAAGTCTCTAGAAATGCTATGGAGTCTCAAGAAATGTAGCGTCTTCCACTTGGAACCAGCTTTTTACAGTGCCTTGCGAAAGTATTCGGCTCCCTGGAACTTTTCAACCTTTTGCCACATTTCAGGCTCCAAACAAAAAGATATAACATTTTACATTTTTGGTGAAGAATCAACAACAAGTGGGTCACAATTGTGAAGTGGAACAAAATTTATTGGAGCATTTAAACTCTTTTTGTAATAAAACTGAAAAGTGGGGCGTGCAAAATTATTCGTCCCCCTTGTATTAATACTTTGTTGCGCCACCTTTTGCTGCGATTACAGCTGCGGTCTCTTGGGGGATGTCTCTATCAGTTTTGCACATCTAGAGACTAAAATTATTGCCCATTCTTCCTTGCAAAACAGCTGGAGCTCTTTGAGGTTGGATGGAGACGTTTGTGAACAGCAGTTTTCAGCTCTTTCCACATATTCTCCATTGGATTCAGGTCTGGACTGTGACTTGACCATTCTAAGACCTGGATACCTTTATTTTTGAACCATTCCATTGTAGATGGTGATGAAAAGCAGGCCCAAACCATGATGCTGCCCCCACCATGTCTGACAGTGGGGATGGTGTGTTCAGGGGGATGAGCTGTGTTGCTTTTACGCCAAACATATCGTTTTGCTTGTTTCCAAAGAGTTGTATTTTGGTTTCCTCTGAGCAGAGCCCCTTCTTCCACATGTTTGGTGTCTCCCAGGGGCTTGTGGCAAACTGTAAACCAGACTTTTTATGGATATCTTTGAGAAATGGCTTTCTTCTTGCCTCTCTTCCATAAAGGGCAGATTTGTGAAGTGTTGGACTGATTGTTGTCCTATGGACAGACTCTCCCACCTCAGCTGTAGATCTCTGCAGTTCATCCAGAGTGATCATGGGCCTCTTGGCTGCATCTCTGATCAGTCTTCTCCTTGTTTAGAGGGACGGCCGGGTCTTGGTAGATTTGCAGTGGTCTGATCCTCCTTCCATTACAATATGATCACTTGCACAGTGCTCCTTGGGATGTTTAAAGCTTGGGAAATCTTTTGGTATCCAAATCCGGCTTTAAACTTCTCCACAACAGTATCACGGACCTGCCTGGTGTGTTCCTTGGTCTTTATGATGCAGAACCCTGAGACTATCACAGAGCAGGTGCATTTATACGGAGACTTGATTACACACAGGTGGATTCTATTTCTCTTCATCAGTCATTTAGGACAACATTGGATCATTCAGAGATCAGAGATCAACTTCTGGAGTGAAAGGAAATGGGCCGAATAATTTTGCACGACCAACTTTTCAGTTTTATTATTACAAAAAAAGTTTAAATGATCCAATAAATTTCGTTCCACTTCACAATTGTGACCCACTTGTTGATTCTTCACCAAAAATTTTAAATGTTATATCTTTTTGTTTGAAGCCTGAAATGTGGCAAAAGGTTGAAAAGTTCCAGGGGGCCGAATACTTTCGCAAGGGACTGTATGTCTTATATCGTTAGTGATTGTTGAGAAGGTAATTTTCTGGTGAGTCTGAGGTATGGATTGCTCTTTTTAATTTTTTTTTTAAAGATCCTCTTCTTTTTCCTTAATTAGTCCTGAAGATCAGCAGGTTGCTGCAGGTTTGGCCACTGAAACCCCTAGCAATTTTTGTGTTGGTTAGTTTAACAGGTGGTGGCTTACTGTACATAGAAAAGATGGGCTCCAACTTGGAGTCTCTTCATGCAACTGGGCTGGTGTTTTTCTTCCTGTATACCTTCTCCTTGACTCTTGGGCCAGTCCTTACCCCATTTGCAGTTCTCCAGGAGAGGTAATTCTACACATGCTGTAACCACCCAGCAGGATACGTTCTAAGACCAAACAAACCTTCTGAGCCCCATTGCCGCTTCTTGGCCTTTGTCAGCCATACGTTTTCCTGCAGTGTTACCAAGTCCACCAGAGCTTGCGTTGCTCTCCAATTGGGGGTCTTAGAGTGGTTGACCCATTGGTCTTTGTTTCCTTGCATATGTTTTTATTTTTGCCAATAATGGACGTTCTTTATACATTGATATAGTTTATAAATTGACACATTCCATTAGCTTCAGAAAATCGACACCTTGTGGGGCCCCTGCGCGGTGCTGCTGTTTTTGTACTCGCTCGTACTGCGTCACCCGTGCCGTAATGGATGTTATGTGTCAGGTTCTTAATGGCATAATTATTCAAATGAAACAAACATCAGTTGCTGTCAGATTTGTAATGTGGTCCATAAATTCTCTGGGAACAGTCAGAAGCACGACAAGCTCGTAGTTTACAGACGTCCATATTTACTAATGAAAGCGGCCATACCGATACGGCAAACCGTACAGATGGGAAGGCTTCTCCAGGATTTAATTGACTTCTAGTAGTTTGTCAGTCTTTCTCGAAGACAACTCTTTTGTATTTGCCTTGTTAGGTAATATGATAAAAGGAGTTCACCTACTTATGACCCCTGTAAATAGCGGCCCTCACTCTGGTGGACTCTGCCGGTCCATGTACCAGATGGACTTTGACTGACTCATATGTGATACTACATTTACTCCATAATATCCGCCTAGGTTGTCGGCTTGTTCAGAGGCTGCATCACTATACCTCTGGCTTGATTCTCAGTATCTTCAGTGCTGGATCAGCAATTTACATGTGAGGACCATCTGACTGCCCACAGTGCCTCAATATCCAAGAGCAGATCCAGAGTAGGGACCACGTAAGATAATTGAATGGGTGGAGCTAATGGGGCATTGTGGTTGGTACTTATTGGTGGCACATTGTGGCTCATTAAGGCAGACACTCATGGGGACACTTTTATGTCAACACTGTGCAGGTACTACTATGGGCAGTATAGGTGAAACTACTATGGGGGCACTGTGGTATTACACCGGTATGATGATACTATGAGGCATTGTGGCTGTCACTATGCTTGACACTATTATGGAGGCACTGTGGGCAACACTGTTATTGGATGTTTTTGGTTGGCATTGTTGTGGGGGAACTGTGGTATTACACTGTGTCTGGCAGTACTGTAGTGGCAGTGTGGCCAACACTTTTATTGGATCTTTTTGGCTGGCACTGTTATGGGCCATTCTGGTATTGCATTGTTACGTTGATACTGTAGCTGTCACTGCTATGGGGGCACTATGGCATTACACTGTTATGTTGACACTGTGCAGGTACTACTAAGTGAGCACAGTGGCTGTCCGTGTTATAGGGTACTGTGGTATAACACTCATATTGAAAATGCAAGTGCTAATTATAACACTGACTGGCACTACAATTGACTATGTTGACTCTGCTGGTACTACTATGGGCACCATGGCTGCCATTGTTATGGGATACTCCGGTTTTACAGTATTATGTTGATACTGCAGGTGCTACCATGGGCTACTGTGGATGTCACTGTTAAAGGGTACTGTGATATTATGCTTGCTGGCACTACTATTGGGGCACTATGGTATTATACTGTTATATCGACATATTACAGGTAATACTGTGGGGGCACTGTGGTTGACAATGGGGTACTGTGGTATTACACTGGCTGGCTCTACGGTATTACACTGCTGTGTTGATACTGCTGGTGCTACTATGGGGGCTTTGTGGCTTTCATAGTTTTGGGGTAGTGTGATATTACACTGGCTGGAACCTATATTGGGGCACTGTGGTATTACACTGTTATGTTGACATGTTACAGGCAATACTGTGGGGACACTGTGGCTGCCAGTGGGATGCTGTGGTTTTACACTGGCTGACACTACTATTGGGGCACTATGGTATTAAATTGCTACGTTGACACTCTGCAGGTAGTACTATGGGAGCACTGTCAACGTCACTGTTCTGGGATACTGTGGTATTACAGGGTTATGTAGGATACTGCAGGTAATACTATGGGGGCTCCATTGCGTCATTCTTATGGGATACTGTGGTATTATAGTGTTATGTTGATACAGCTTGTGCTACATTGGGGTCATTTTGGCTGTCTATGTTATGGGGTACTTTAATATTACTTGGGCTGGTACTACTATTAAGGCACAGTGGTATTATACTGTTATGTTGAGGCGGTAGAGGCAATAATGTGGAAGGTGCTGTGGTTGTCTCTGTTATGGGGCTGTGTGGTATTACACTGTTATGTCGACACTGCAGGTACTACTATGGGGGCATTGGGGATGTCAGTGTTATGGGGCTCTGGGGTATTACACTGTTATGTTGACACTACTATGAGGGCACTGTGGATGGCATTATTATTGGATGCTTTTGGCTGGCACTGTTATTGCTCACTGTGCGGGTGTCAGTCTTTTGAGCGTTGGGTCGGTTACTGTCTTAGGGAGTAGCTGTGGCTCACACTGTGGTGGGGGGACATGGGGAAGGGGTCACGTTTTGTCTGCTGTTCTTGAATTTCTTGTAGCTGTTTAATTAGGTTTTATCTCTTAAATCCAGTTTGTTAATTCCGTCTCCTCTGAGTTGTGAAGTTTTATCGACTTTTATTGAGTAAATCTGATAAATCATCATAATTTCAGCTTTCGGGATTTGACTTTTTGACAAGTATCCAGACATTGAGATTGATGGGTCTGCGCTCTTACATATGGCTCTGCTCTCCGCTGGAATCTGTCTTCTTAATGCCTTATAAAATTTTAAAAATTTGAATTTAATTAGTGCTTTGCTTTCTTTCATGGCGTCAGCACTCCTCCCATTCAGCCCAGGTGTTTTTGATTAGCAGGAGACCGCACAAGGGTTAATAAGTTCCTACCTGTTCTCAGTGTAGATCCCTTGACCACATGGACCTCTGTTCACATGGTGCAGTACTGCGCTGTTGCTGTGGTGCTGCTCCTGTGGGTTGGTGCAGCCCAAAGCCAAGGGGGCTCAGTCTGACAGTAGGGACTCCATTAGACTGCCGGACCATACTGACTGCCGCTGCGGCACAGTTAGAGTACGCACCCACTCAAAGGAGGCGACCTTGACGCGGAGAGTGGGCTTACGCATTTTGATCAGAATGTATGCATTTTTTGGGGTGAATTTTGATGCCTTGTACGCTGTATTCTCCCGCATTCATTAAACTAAAAAGTTAAGCTATTATTACAAAAACTTTTAGCGTAAAGGGCGTCTGTCAGCTGTTTTGACCATGCTAAACTGCTTATAGCACTAGGTAGGGATTGGGGAGTGCAGGTCAAACATATCTCTTGTGGTGGAGCTTTTATAAGGAGTAGTGTGAATATGAAGTTTTATTCTGCCAGATTCTGTTCCATGCAAGTGTCCAGGAGGTGAAGCTTCACTGTAAAGCGCTCACTACATCGAACTGCTTCATAGCCACTCCTGTCTGCTCTGAGTGACAGCTGTAGCATCCAACCAGGAGTCCACTACAGCTGTCACTCAGAGCAGAGGGGAGGAGATGTGTGAAGCATCTTGATGCAGAGAGCACGGTGAAACTCTGTCTCCTAGACATTTGCAGGGGAAGAATCTGACAATAAAACTTCATATTTACACGACTCCTGACTGGGTTTGTAAAGAACCCAAATATTAAAATCCCTTATAGAATATCCTCAGTGCCCATGATGCTCATCTACATTCATATCATACCCATGGCATTGAACATTGTGTTGGGCTCTTCCATGTTTTCCTGTTCTCTGCCTCGTCCACTGTTGGTTTTCATCACCTTGGAGAACTTCATGTTAGTCAGCGTGAATCTATACGTCACAGCCCAGCAGACATACATGCATTTCACGTGTCATGAGCAGAGGCCGGGCCGGGGTTATCCATCACCATTACAGGTCTTCCGTCTCCATGACTCACCAGTATCAATCACAATGGATTACCTGACGACTTCTGATGAAGACACATCTCGCTGCCCCTCCTGATGTAGAAGCTTTTACTGTCATGGCTCGGCTCCCAGGATGAGCACGGTGGCATATGTATGGATTCTTCTTTATAATCCTCTCCATCCCTGATCTCATACAAAAATATGAATAATGCTTCTAGAGATACTGGAGGTAAATTACCCACCATGGCCTACTGGGCCATTGAGACTGTTGTCTTCTATTGGTTTTGGTCACTGCCTTAAACTGCTCTGATTAGCTATCTGTTGTCACAGGCCCTCCCACACTCGTGAAGAATTTCTTCTTCTACATGTACCCTAAAGGCCACTTTTTGAAAATTTTGGATGACAGCGGTTGCTTCTGATGAATCATATATACATGGATTAGTAAACTGCATTATAGGTGTAATGTCAAATCTTCATCCATCCAGGAGGCCCCAGTACTGTATATTCATATATCACATCCAGGAGGCCCTAGTACTGTATATTCATATATCACATCCTGGAGGCATCTGTATATCGTGTCCTAGAGGCACCACTATGGGTATGTCACATGATGGAGGCATCTGTATGTCATGTCTTTGAGTCCCCTGTATACCACATCCTGGAGACCCCTGTATATCAAGTCCTGAAGGCAGTGGTGTACATAGAGAAGTAAGGGCCCCATAGCAAGGATCAAACCAGGCCCCCCACGCAGGACAGAAGAGTTTCTGACTAAACCCTTTTCATTGACCCTTGGGCCATTTTTCCACTGCCTCGTTTGCTAAAAGTTGTTCCTTTAGAGGGTAGAGTCCTGACCAAGTCTTCACCCCCAGTATAGGAGGAGATAATCCCAACTAAGACTGGGCCCCCTCTTGCCCTGGGCCCCATAGCAGTCGCCTGGTCTGCCGCTATGGTAGTTACACCACTGCCTGAAGGCTACTGTATATCACATCCAGGAGGCCCCTGTATGTCACATCTTGGAGAGCCCTGTATATCACATCCAGGAGGCCTCTGTATGTTATGATTCAGGGCGACCCTGAATGTCACGTCCTAAAGGCCCTTGCATATGATGTCTAGGAGCCCCTTTATGTCACATCATGGAGGTGCCTTTATATCACGGTTCAGGAAGCCCCTCTATGTCACGTCCTGAAGCCGCCTGTATATCATGTTTAGGAGGCCCCTCTATGTCACATCCTGGAGGCACCTGTATGTCACTTCCTGTAGGCCTCTGTATGTCACTTCCTGTAGGCCTCTGTATGTCACTTCCTGGAGGCGGCTGTATGTCATGTCCTGGAGGCGCCTGTATGTCATGTCCTGGAGGTCCCTGTATGTCACACCCTGGAGGCCCCTTTATGTCACGCCCTGGCTGCCCCTGTATCTGGAGGCTTCTGTGGTTTCTCCATGTGTCTTCATCAGGTGGGAGGGTAATGAAATTTATGAGGAGCTTGATGTACTGTAGCGACGATGACGATCGGTGAATCATCATTGCCCGGGACTGATCGATAATTGTAGCCTGCGCCCGTTCATCTTATTATCACAGAAAGGCCAGTCATGATCAAAGGTCACGTCGTCTAATAGGAATTTAATTACATGGCCTCATTACCTTTCTCATCAGCATTGGCTGATGTTTTTCTCAGAAGGTCATGGAGGAGCTTCCTTGAGAGCGGTACAAGGAGATGCACTCGCCGTGGACTGAGATGTTGCTCATGTAAAATTAACAAATTTTGATTACTTTTGATGCACAGAAACCGTGTATAGGAGCCTGAGATTAAATAGGCAGTGTAAATAGCTCTGCCATGTGGTAGCATGGAGCCAGATGTTGCCACTGCGGTCCAGGGTGATGGGTTTTGGATGACCCAAGCTTCAGTTTCTTCTGGTTAGTCCAGTTTTTGGCTATTCATAACTGCCAATGATGTCGGTCAAAGCAGCCCCCCTACAGCAGGGTGTTTGAGCTGCAGTACCAGGCACGGTCAGGCACACTGGTATGGACACCGCTCGTAGTTGTTTGTAATGAGGGAGGCTCTGATGAAGAAGGAGGTGGATTTCTGACTACCTCTGAAACCAATAGACAATGCAGCTTAGCCTGAAGTCAGAGAGCATAAATGTGCCATAATAGTGGAGGGACTGAGGACTACCTCAGACTGCAACAGACAAGGGAGCCAAGCTGGAGTCAATGATCATAGCTGTGGCTCAATGGGGGAGGGATGGAGCAGATGTCTCAGCATCTGATGAGGAAGGAAGTAGATTTCAGACTACCTCGGGCTCCAAAAAACAGTGCATCTAAGCTGGAGTCAGTGATCATAGATGTGCCTCAATGGAGCAGATATAGTCTCCTTCCTCATCAGATGCTGAGATATCTGCTCCGTCCTTCCCTCATTGAGGTATAGCTATGATCAGACTCCAACCTGGCTCCCTTGTCTGTTGGAGTCTGAGGTAGTCTGAAATCTACCTCCTTCCTCATCAGATGCTGAGATATCTGCTCCATCCATCCCTCATTGAGGTACAGCTATGATCATTGACTCCAGCTTAGATGCATTGTCTTTTGGAGTCTGAAATCTACCTCCTTTCTCATCAGATGTTACCTCAGACTCGAAAAGACAATGGAGGAGATTTATCAGACTGGTGTAAAGTAGAACTGGTTAAGTTGTCCATAGCAACCAATCAGATTCCACCTTTCATTTTTCACAGCTCCTTTGGAAAATAAAAGGTGGAATCTGATTGGTTTCTATGGGCAACTAAGACAATTCTACTTTACCCCAGTTTAATAAATCTTCCTCAATGCATCTAAGCTGGAGTCATGGATCATAGCTGTGTCTCAATGGGGAAGGGATAGAGCAGATGTCTCAGATAGATTTCAGACTACCTCAGACTCCAACAGACAATCCATCTAAGCTGGAGTCATATCATACAGTAGCTGTGTCCTAATGGTAGAAGCACAGAGCAGATGTCTGACCCTGTAATGAGATAAGAAGTGTATTTCAGACTACCTCTGACTCCAATAGACAATGCAGTTAAGTTGGAGCCATAGATTTATATTAGGCGTATTTCTGGCACAGATTTTTCTACGTCAGTTTTAGCCGTAGAGAATGGTCTAAATGCCGGTAAATGACCGACACTGCATGCGCTGAAGTTATGGAGAGGCTGGTGCCTCCTCATAACTTCACCAGATACACCGCCAGTGCAGGGGCTTATTAAGATCTGCGTCTAAAATGCCGGTCTTAATAAATGACCCCCGACATCTGCATATTCATTCTCTGCAGCAGTGGTATCGTGTCTATCAGAAGCGTCAGCCGCTGCCCCCCGTCCCCCACCTTCTCGATTCTGCGGAGCAGGTTTGTCTGTTCTGCGGCTTCTCTCGCTGGAAACTATTGACTCATTGAGTTAAGACGATATATTAATAAATGAGCGGCTGCAAATGACACAGAATAATTTAGGCCCGAGCCGTGCAGCAGGTAAAATAATAAAAATCTAGCAACCGAGAGTCAGACCACGTGCAGATATCAAAGCACGGCTTCCTCCAACTGACTAACTATACCACTGAGACTACAAACTGTAGAAAGAAAGACTTTTTGCAGCAGAATTCCCCCCCACCCAAAAAAAAAATAAAAAATTGAAAAAAATAGACCGTATACATCTACACCCTACAAATCTACATGGACATCAGCACAGACTTTGGTCACCTCCTCCTACCTCCTCCCTCTCATTGCACAGTAATTTGTCAGACATCATGCTCATGACTCTCTCCCATACAAATTGTTTTCTGACTCCTGTTGCTCTTTTTAGTCACCGTATGGGCACACTTTTCCTGCCATGTACGCCCTCATCTTAACATTTATCCGTTCTCCCACAGGCCCATTCACTGCAACAATCCCTCTAAATTGGTGTTGCAATTGCAATTGGTGTTTATTCAAGGCTATATGGTTCATAAATAGAATGCCAGAGCTGCAGTAAAGACCGACACTCCTGTGCCATTCAGGGTGACAAAGCCCATGGATGCCCTACAGATTTATGAGGCACGTGAAGGACTGATCTGGGAGCATTATTTACAGCGAGACTCATCCTGCATGTTTCTCACCTCCGCGATTCCCATCACGTTTCTTTATTGATGGGATTTACTCTAAGAGAAATTGATATATTCAGAGATCTCCATGAGTCAGGCCGAGACTGCGAGGAGAGGCAATATTCTAAGCAGCTCTGCTGGGAGCGGAGTCCTCCCTATCACTCATGTGACAAGAGATTCCCATAGCAGAGAAGCTCCATGTGCACAAAGGATAATCAATAGTCTATGACAAAACCTCACTGCATCCACCCTGCAGACATCTACAACATGACAGCCATGTAATAAACCCGCTCCACCTTCAACAGAGCTGCAAGGATACTAAACAATAAGACTGTCAGCTCCATGGGCAAGATTACTAGTTATGGTCTTACTATATTCTTGTACATAGGAGCAGTATTATAGTAGTTATACTCTTGTACATAGGAGCAGTATTATAGTAGTTACATTCTTGTACATAGCAACAGTATTATAGTAGTTATATTCTTGTACATAGGAGCAGTATTATAGTAGTTATATTCTTGTACATAGGAGCAGTATTATAGTAGTTATATTCTTGTACATAGGAGCAGTATTATAGTAGTTATATTCTTGTACATAGGAGCAGTATTATAGTAGTTATATTCTTGTACATAGGAGCAGTATTATAGTTAGTTATATTCTTGTACATAGGAGCAGTATTATAGTAGTTATATTCTTGTACATAGGAGCAGTATTATAGTAGTTATATTCTTGTACATAGGAGCAGTATTATAGTAGTTATATTTTTGTACATAGGAGTCAGTATTATAGTAGTTATATTCTTGTACATAGGAGGCAGTATTATAGCAGTTATATTCTTGTACATAAGAGGCAGTATTATAGTAGTTATATTCTTGTACATAGGAGGCAGTATTATAGAAGTTATATTCTTGTACATAGGAAGCAGTATTATAGTAGTTATATTCTTGTACATAGGAGGCAGTATTATAGTAGTTATATTCTTGTACATTGGAGCAGTATTATAGTAGTTATATTCTTGTACATTGGAGCGGTATTATAGTAGTTATATTCTTGTACATTGGAGCAGTATTATAGGAGTTATATTCTTATACATAGGAGCAGTTTTTTAGTAGTTATAGTCTTGTACATAGGAGCAGTATTATAGTAGTTATATTCTTGTACATAGGAGCAGTATTATAGTAGTTATATTCTTGTACATAGGAGCAGTATTATAGTAGTTATATTCTTATACATAGGAGCAGTATTATAGTAGTTATATTCTTGTACATAGGAGCAGTATTATAGTAGTTATATTATTATACATAGGAGCAGTATTATAGTAGTTATATTCTTATACATAGGAGGCAGTATTATAGTAGTTATATTCTTGTACATAGGAGCAGTATTATAGTAGTTATATTCTTGTACATAGGAGCAGTATTATAGCAGTTATCTCATAGTACATAGGAGCAGTGTTATAGTAGTTATATTCTTGTACATATGAGGCAGTATTATAGTAGTTATATTCTTGTACATAGGAGCAGTATTATAGTAGTTATATTCTTATACATAGGAGCAGTATTATAGTAGTTATATTCTTGTACATATGAGGCAGTATTATAGTAGTTATATTCTTGTACATAGGAGCAGTATTATAGTAGTTATATTCTTGTACATAGGAGCAGTATTATAGTAGTTATATTCTTGTACATAGGAGCAGTATTATAGTAGTTATATTTCTTGTACATAGGAGCAGTATTATAGTAGTTATATTCTTGTACATAGGAGCAGTATTATAGTAGTTATATTTTTGTACATAGGAGCAGTATTATAGTAGTTATATTCTTGTACATAGGAGCAGTATTATAGTAGTTATATTCTTGTACATAGGAGCAGTATTATAGTAGTTATATTCTTGTACATAGGAGCAGTATTATAGTAGTTATATTCTTGTACATAGGAGCAGTATTATAGTAGTTATATTTTTGTACATAGGAGGCAGTATTATAGTAGTTATATTCTTGTACATAGGAGGCAGTATTATAGTAGTTATATTCTTGTACATAGGAGCAGTATTATAGTAGTTATATTCTTGTACATAGGAGCAGTATTATAGTAGTTATATTCTTGTACATAGGAGCAGTATTATAGTAGTTATATTCTTGTACATAGGAGCAGTATTATAGTAGTTATATTCTTGTACATAGGAGCAGTATATTTATAGTAGTTATATTCTTGTACATAGGAGCAGTATTTATAGTAGTTATATTCTTGTACATAGGAGCAGTATTATAGTAGTTATATTCTTGTACATAGGAGCAGTATTATAGTAGTTATATTCTTGTACATTGGAGCAGTATTATAGTAGTTATATTCTTATACATAGGAGCAGTATTATAGTAGTTATATTCTTGTACATAGGAGCAGTATTATAGTAGTTATATTCTTGTACATTGGAGCAGTATTATATTAGTTATATTCTTGTACATAGGAGCAGTATTATATTAGTTATATTCTTGTACATAGGAGCAGTATTATAGTAGTTATATTCTTGTACATAGGAGCAGTATTATAGTAGTTATATTCTTTTAAATATAGGCAGTATTATAGTAGTTATAGTCTTGTACATAGGAGCAGTATTATATTAGTTATATTCTTGTACATAGGAGCAGTATTATAGTAGTTATATTCTTGTGCATAGAAGCATTATTATTTGTAAAAATATTCTGGTTAACAAAATAGACACGTGCAATACCAGAGTAATGTTCCACCTCCTGCAGAAAATTTCAGTGTTGTCTGTTAATGCCGTCTGTTTCCAGGTGTTTTTAAATATTTCACATTTCATAAATTCATTTTTTATGGCTTTAACTATTCCAGAGCAAATGTATGATCAGTTTGTTAGATTTTTACATAGTCCCACCAAGCTACGCATATGAGTCACCAGCTCACAATATTCCTGTAAATATTGAGGTCTGGGCATGTGCTTTGGGGGGGGGGGGGGCATGGAGACAAAATCTCAAATCACCTGCAATTGAGATGATTATCAGCGGCGATTGATGAGTTTTGTAGGTAATTACAGGCACAAGAACATCAGTACATTGAACATGGCTGCCATCAATTCCACCCCCACAGCCACAGTATACAAATAAAATACAACCGCAAATCCATGATCCGATTCATGCCAAGCTCATCCTTTTTAGAGTCATATATCTGAATTAGTATTTTTGCTATCATCACATTAATACTTACCTACATACTGCTTAGTGACTCTTTACATCGTATTGTAGCTATGTCTATCTGAAGATTTCATCTTCCCTGCTGCCATATAGCGCTAGTTTTACTAAGGGCTGCAAAGTTTCGGTATCTCACTAGACTGGGACAGGGGTCCATTTTAGAAGTTTACTGGGGGCCTCACATTATCTGCTTAGTATCCTGGACAAAATATATGGTGGAAGTAAGTACTCAGGGATGGTCTGACCTACACGACCCATCGAACTGGAGGATCTAGGCCCAGTATGCAATAATCTCCTGAGCTCCCTCTAGTGGTGGCTGTATATATCTGTATGTAGTAATCTCCTGAGCTCCCTCTAGTGGTGGCTGTATATATATCTGTATGTAGTAATCTCCTGAGCTCCCTCTAGTGGAGGCTGTATATATCTGTATGTAGTAATCTCCTGAGCTCCCTCTAGTGGTGGCTGTATAAATCTGTATGTAGTAATCTCCTGAGCTCCCTCTAGTGGTGGCTGTATATATCTGTATGTAGTAATCTCCCGAGCTTCCCTCTAGTGGTGGCTGTATATATATGTATGTAGTAATCTCCTGAGCTCCCTCTAGTGGTGGCTGTATATTTCTGTATGTAGTAATCTCCTGAGCTCCTCTAGTGGTGGCTTTATATATCTGTATGTAGTAATCTCCTGAGCTCCCTCTAGTGGTGGCTGTATATATCTGTATGTAGTAATCTCCTGAGCTCCCTCTAGTGGTGGCTGTATATATCTGTATGTAGTAATCTCCTGAGCTCCCTCTAGTGGTGGCTGTATATATCTGTATGTAGTAATCTCCTTAGCTCCCTCTAGTGGTGGCTTTATGTGTCTGTATGCAGTAATTTCCTGATCTCCCTCTAGTGGTAGCTGTATATATCTGTATGCAGTAATCTCCTGAGCTCCCTCTAGTGGTGGCTATATATATCTGTATGTAGTAATCTCCTGAGCTCCCTCTAGTGGTGGCTGTATATATATGTATGTAGTAATCTCCTGAGCTCCCTCTAGTGGTAGCTGTATATATCTGTATGCAGTAATCTCCTGAGCTCCCTCTAGTGGTGGCTATATATATCTGTATGTAGTAATCTCCTGAGCTCCTTCTAGTGGTGGCTGTATATATATGTATGTAGTAATCTCCTGAGCTCCCTCTAGTGGTAGCTGTATATATCTGTATGTAGTAATCTCCTGAGCTCCCTCTAGTGGTAGCTGTATATATTTGTATGTAGTAATCTCCTGAGCTCCCTCTAGTAGTGGCTGTATATATCTGTATGTAGTAATCTGCTGCGCTCTCTCTAGTGGTGTCTGTATATATCTGTATGTAGTAATCTCCTGAGCTCCCTCTAGTGGTGGCTGTATATATCTGTATGTAGTAATCTCCTGAGCTCCCTCTAGTGGTGGCTGTATATATCTGTATGTAGTAATCTCCTGAGCTCCCTCTAGTGGTGGCTGTATATATCTGTATGCAGTAATGTCCTGACCTCCCTCTAGTGGTGGCTGTATATATCTATATGTAGTAATCTCCTGAGCTCCCTCTAGTGGTGGCTGTATATATCTATATGTAGTAATCTCCTGAGCTCCCTCTAGTGGTAGCTGTATATATCTGTATGTAGTAATCTCCTGAGCTCCCTCTAGTGGTGGCTGTATATTTCTGTATGCAGTAATCTCCTGAGCTCCCTCTAGTAGTGACAGTATTTATATGTCATTATTCGAGAAGCTACTGAACTCTCTTCAGTGGTGACTGCAGGCATTGGAATTTTATTATTTCACTCTTTATCTATATTGGGGATTTGGAGCATTATATTACAGCAAACAAAGCTCAGACCACTATTGATGCATTAAGAAGATTATAACATAAGAATCCATCTCTTCTGCCTCTTGTTGGATGGATTTACAGGGCGATGCTTTGCAGCACAAGAAAACCAAGATCCCGGCCGAGGATCAGGTCTAGGCATGTGCTGGGAATTACTGCTCTAAATCTCCTTCACTTTCTCTTGGAGGAATAACCTAAAGCTGTGAGGCGTGTCGGCTGTGGGCAGAAAGCTGTGCAGATCTCATCAGGTCAACGTCATTGTACAAAACAGAGGGAGTGAAAGGATATACTGCAAATCCAGGGGGGTCCAGGCCCCGACTTTATATACACATTCATTAAATAGTGGGGACACTGTACATGGTGAATTAAAGGGCAACTCCAGCACTGATATCAGAATCCTGTGTATGCACAGCACTGACCCCCCCCCCCAATAACAGCAGTATACACAGCACTGACTCCTCATGTCAGCAGTATACAGAGCACTGACCCCCCCTCCCCATGTCAGCAGCATACACAGCACTGACCCCTCCTGTCAGCAGTCTTCACAGTCCTGACCCCTCCTGTCAGCAGTATACAAAATCACTGACCCCTCCTGTCAGCAGTATACACAGCACTCACCCCCTCCTGTCAGCAGTATACACAGCACTCACCCCTCCTGTCAGCAGTATACACAGCACTCACCCTCCTGTCAGCAGTATACACAGCACTGACTCCCCCTATGTCAGCAATATACACAGCACTGACCCCTCCTGTCAGCAGTATACACAGCATTGACCCCCCCCATGTCAGCAGTATGCACAGCATTGAGCCCCCCATGTCAGCAGTATACACAGCATTGACCCCCCCCATGTCAGCAGTATACACAGCATTGACCCCCCCATGTCAGCAGTATGCACAGCATTGAGCCCCCCATGTCAGCAGTATACACAGCATTGATCCCCATGTCAGCAGTATGCACAGCATTGACCACCCCATGTCAGCAGTATATACAGCATTGACCCCCCCATGTCAGCAGTATACACAGCATTGACCACCCATGTCAGCAGTATACACAGCATTGACCCCCCCCATGTCAGCAGTATACACAGCATTGACCACCCCATGTCAGCAGTATACACAGCATTGACCCCCCCCCCCCATGTCAGCAGTATGCACAGCATTGATCCCCCATGTCAGCAGTATACACAGCATTGACCCCCCTATGTCAGCAGTATACACAGCACTCACCCCTCCTGTCAGCAGTATACACAGCACTGACCCCTCCTGTCAGCAGTATACACAGCATTGACCCCCATTTCAGCAGTATACACAGCATTGACCCCCCCATGTCAGCAGTATGCACAGCATTGAGCCCCCATGTCAGCAGTATACACAGCACTCACCCCTCCTGTCAGCAGTATACAGAGCACTGACCCTTTCTGTCAGCAGTATACACAGCACTGACCCCTCCTGTCAGCAGTATACACAGCACTGACCCCTCCTGTCAGCAGTATACACAGCATTGACCCTCCTGTCAGCAGTATACAGAGCACTGACCCTTTCTGTCAGCAGTATACTCAGCACTCACCCCTCCTGTCAGCAGTATACACAGCATTGACCCCCCATGTCAGCAGTATACACAGCATTGACCCCCCCATGTCAGCAGTATACACAGCACTCACCCCTCCTGTCAGCAGAATACACAGCACTCACCCCTCCTGTCAGCAGTATACACAGCACTCACCCCTCCTGTCAGCAGTATACAGAGCACTGACCCTTTCTGTCAGCAGTATACACAGCACTGACCCCTCCTGTCAGCAGTATACACAGCATTGACCCCCCATGTCAGCAGTATACACAGCATTGACCCCCCTATGTCAGCAGTATACACAGCATTGACCCCCCCCCATGTCAGCAGTATACACAGCACTCACCCCTCCTGTCAGCAGTATACAGAGCACTGACCCTTTCTGTCAGCAGTATACACAGCACTGACCCCTCCTGTCAGCAGTATACACAGTATTGACCCCCCATGTCAGCAGTATACACAGAATTGACCCCCCCATGTCAGCAGTATACACAGCACTCACCCCTCCTGTCAGCAGTATACAGAGCACTGACCCTTTCTGTCAGCAGTATACACAGCATTGACCCCCCATGTCAGCAGTATACACAGCATTGACCCCCCCCCCATGTCAGCAGTATGCACAGCATTGATCCCCCATGTCAGCAGTATACACAGCATTGACCCCCCCCCCCCATGTCAGCAGTATACACAGCATTGACCCCCCATGTCAGCAGTATACACAGCATTGACCCCCCCCATGTCAGCAGTATACACAGCACTGACCCCTCCTGTCAGCAGTATGCACAGCATTGATCCCCATGTCAGCAGTATACACAGCATTGACCCCCCTATGTCAGCAGTATACACAGCACTCACCCTCCTGTCAGCAGTATACACAGCACTCACCCCTCCTGTTCAGCAGTATACACAGCACTGACCCCCCCATGTCAGCAGTATACACAGCACTGACCCCTCCTGTCAGCAGTATGCACAGCATTGATCCCCCATGTCAGCAGTATACACAGCATTGACCCCCCTATGTCAGCAGTATACACAGCACTCACCCTCCTGTCAGCAGTATACACAGCACTCACCCCTCCTGTCAGCAGTATACACAGCACTGACCCCCCATGTCAGCAGTATACACAGCACTGACCCCTCCTGTCAGCAGTATACACAGCACTCACCCCTCCTGTCAGCAGTATACACAGCACTCACCCCTCCTGTCAGCAGTATACGCAGCACTCACCCCTCCTGTCAGCAGTATACGCAGCACTCACCCCTCCTGTCAGCAGTATACGCAGCACTCACCCCTCCTGTCAGCAGTATACGCAGCACTCACCCCTCCTGTCAGCAGTATACACAGCACTCACCCCTCCTGTCAGCAGTATACACAGCACTCACCCCTCCTGTCAGCAGTATACACAGCACTCACCCCTCCTGTCAGCAGTATACACAGCACTCACCCCTCCTGTCAGCAGTATACACAGCACTCACCACCCTGTCAGCAGTATACCAGCACTCACCCCTCCTGTCAGCAGTATACACAGCACTCACCCCTCCTGTCAGCAGTATGCACTCTTTCACCCCTCTGGCAGATAACCAGATCTGTCCGGCTCTTATCTCTCTCCATGCTGTAGATTCACAGTGTTCTCCATGGACTCCAATTAATTAGTGCAATTAATTACAGCTACAGTACAATGAAGAGCCGAGGAGCAGCGCTGACTTATATCTCCCAGGTACAGTAACCGCCGCCGATAACCCTCAGTGACCCCGGGCTTGTATCTTCCGCGCCTCATATAATTCACCTCATATAGGAAAGCTTTACTGATGGTACATGGACACTGAGAAATCAGACCGCACCAGGGAGGAGCCTTCTATGTGTCATTGTAATGAGGAGGAATGTCAGAGATTATACTATTAGAGGAAAGGAGAAGAATATTGGGGAAACTGTACAAGTGATAGGAGGCTCTAGGACTCTGCTGGGCGCCTCTAGCCTGGAGACAAGATGAGATACAGCCTCTAGCCTGGATACAAGATGAGATACAGCCTCTAGCCTGGAGACAAGATGAGATACAGCCTCTAGCCTGGATACAAGATGAGATACGGCCTCTAGCCTGCATACAAGATGAGATACAGCCTCTAGCCTGCATACAAGATGAGATAGAGCCTCTAGCCTGGATACAAGATGAGATACAGCCTCTAGCCTGGATACAAGATGAGATACGGCCTCTAGCCTGGATACAAGATGAGATACAGCCTCTAGCCTGGAGACAAGATGAGATACGGCCTCTAGCCTGGATACAAGATGAGATACGGCCTCTAGCCTGGATACAAGATGAGATACAGCCTCTAGCCTGGATACAAGATGAGATACGGCCTCTAGCCTGGATACAAGATGAGATACAGCTAGCTTGAATACAAGATGAGATACAGCCTCTAGCATGGATAGAAGATGAGATACAGCCTATAGCCTGGATACAAGATGACATACAGCCTCTACCTTGAATACAAGATGAGATACAGCCTCTAGCCTGGATACAAGATGAGATACGGCCTCTAGCCTGGATACAAGATGAGATACAGCCTCTAGCTTGAATACAAGATGAGATACAGCCTCTAGCATGGATAGAAGATGAGATACAGCCTATAGCCTGGATAGAAGATGACATACAGCCTCTACCTTGAATACAAGATGAGATACAGCCTCTAGCATGGATAGAAGAGGAGATACGGCCTCTAGCCTGGATACAAGATGAGATACGGCCTCTAGCCTGGATCAAGATGAGATACAGCCTCTAGCCTGGATACAAAGTGAGATACAGCTTCTAGCCTGGATACAAGATGACACATGACCTCTAACCTGGATACAGGATGAGATACGGCCTCTAGCTTGTATACAAGATGAGATACTTCCTCTAGCCTGTATACAAGATGAGATACGGCCTCTAGCCTGGATACAAGATGACACATGACCTCTAACCTGGATACAGGATGAGATACGGCCTCTAGCTTGTATACAAGATGAGATACTTCCTCTAGCCTGTATACAAGATGAGATACGGCCTCTAGCCTGGATACAAGATGAGTTATAACCTCTAGCTTGGATACAAAATGAGACACCGCCCATAGCTTGGTTACAAGATGAGATACAACCTCTAGCCTCGATACCAGATGAGATACAGCCTCTAGCCTGGATACAAGATGAGATACGGCCTCTAGCCTGGATACAAGATGAGATACGGCCTCTAGCCTGGATACAAGATGAGATACAGCCTCTAGCCCAGATACAATATGAGATACAGCCTCTAGCCTGGATACAAGATGAGGTACGGCCTCTAGCCTGGGTGGAAGATGGGATACGGCCCCTAGCCTAGATACAAGATGGGATATAGCCTCTTGTCTGGATACAAGCTGAGATACATTAGATCCCAACAGAACCTGGATTCATCACTACAGATGATACGGTTCCAGTCGGTAGCAGTCCAGGTATCTCATTCACTACAGCAAAAGAAGGTGACAGCGACCGGGTGTCAATAGTAAGACAATGGGCACTGTGACACCAGATTTCTTTTCAGTTTTCAGTTTTTCTTTTTTTAATTCTTCTTGTTGGACCATTTTGTGGATCTAAAATACAATCCAAATCCGTTAGTGGCAATGGCAACACAACAGGGTACCTCAGCATGTTCCTCTCTGCTACATCTGTGTATATTAATGTACCTTTGCTGCCGACGTATCTGCACAGATTTTCAATCCTCTTGAAAATAAAAGTTGTGCGGGAATATTAAATCCTATTTTTCTTTCTCCGAGTTGAATAATTTAGGAGCCCCATCTGCAGATCAACATCTCTATCTGTCATCAGATCGCAGACCCTCCGGGCATTCAGTCTGAAGGAGACATTAGCGTCAATTTTGCTGTTCTGCTGTCAATTTGGAGCAGCTTAGTCATGAATTCTCCTCTTCTGCTGCAGCTCGGTTCTCTCCTTCCTCCTGCACTGCAGATCCCGGATTTCACATGTATCGGATTATGGTAGAGTTAGTCACCCTGCGCTTATACATATATGGGACATGTCGCTCCCAAGGAGCAGGAATTCTATTACCATGCATGATCCTGCAGTCAGCGTGCTATCAGTTCTGGTACCAAGCCTTGGAAATGACCCAGATATCCCTGAGAACAGAAGGACTATATATATATAGCACATGCACTGGGGCCCCTGGACCAAGAAGGTCCCATCTCCTTTGACGCTATGAATACGACCATATGGTCAGGTTCCCTCATGCAGTTTTGGAAACCAAAACCACGAGAGAAGAAAAGAGAAGTCACATCTGTCCCGTACTCTTCTCTTCTTTTATGATTCAGTCCTGATTTTGTCTTCTGAAAGTTCATCCAGAACCCTGACCGTGTGGCTGTAGCCTGGGTGCTGAGGAACGACCAAGGACTCGCTCTTCATAGACACAGCGATGAGTTCAAGGATTGAGGAGGAATCAGAAGAAGCGTCATGGAAAGGAGAAGAGAAGTCAAACAGGCACTGAACCCTTCTATTCTAGCTCCCATTGACCGGCACTGTAATAGAGACTCATTGCTCAATTCACACCCCTAGGAGCCCAAATTAAATGTTTCCTATTCTTAGAGACTAGTCCACAGACTAATAATGCTCAAGTCTGTCCACAGTCGTGCTTTGAACAGTTTCGCGGAGGTTCGATGATGCAGTGGGACAGTCAGATTTCCTTTTCAAATTTAATAAAAATTCACAAACAACTGAGTATTTCTATAAAAGTATTAAATTACCTATCCTGTACTGATCCTGAGTTACATCCTGTATTATACTCCAGAGCTGCACTCACTATTCTGCTGGTGGAGTCACTGTGTACATACATTACATTACTTATCCTGTACTGATCCTGAGTTACATCCTGTATTATACTCCAGAGCTGCACTCACTATTCTGCTGGTGCAGTCACTGTGTACATACATTACTTATCCTGTACTGATCCTGAGTTACATCCTGTATTATACTCCAGAGCTGCACTCACTATTCTGCTGGTGGAGTCACTGTGTACATACATTACATTACTTATCCTGTACTGATCCTGAGTTACATCCTGTATTATACTCCAGAGCTGCACTCACTATTCTGCTGTGGCAGTCACTGTGTACATACATTACTTATCCTGTACTGATCCTGAGTTACATCCTGTATTATACTCCAGAGCTGCACTCACTATTCTGCTGGTGCAGTCACTGTGTACATACATTACTTATCCTGTACTGACCCTGAGTTACATCTGTATTATACTCCAGAGCTGCACTCACTATTCTGCTGGTGCAGTCACTGTGTACATACATTACTTATCCTGTACTGATCCTGAGTTACATCCTGTATTATACTCCAGAGCTGCACTCACTATTCTGCTGGTGCAGTCACTGTGTACATACATTACTTATCCTGTACTGACCCTGAGTTACATCTGTATTATACTCCAGAGCTGCACTCACTATTCTGCTGGTGCAGTCACTGTGTACATACATTACTTATCCTGTACTGATCCTGAGTTACATCCTGTATTATACTCCAGAGCTGCACTCACTATTCTGCTGGTGCAGTCACTGTGTACATACATTACTTATCCTGTACTGACCCTGAGTTACATCTGTATTATACTCCAGAGCTGCACTCACTATTCTGCTGGTGCAGTCACTGTGTACATACATTACTTATCCTGTACTGATCCTGAGTTACATCCTGTATTATACTCCAGAGCTGCACTCACTATTCTGCTGGTGGAGTCACTGTGTACATACATTACTTATCCTGTACTAATCCTGAGTTACATCCTGTATTATACTCCAGAGCTGCACTCACTATTCTGCTGGTGCAGTCACTGTGTACATACATTACTTATCCTGTACTGATCCTGAGTTACATCCTGTATTATACTCCAGAGCTGCACTCACTATTCTGCTGGTGCAGTCACTGTGTACATACATTACTTATTCTTTACTAAACCTGAGTTACATCCTGTATTATACTCCAGAGCTGCACTCACTATTCTGCTGGTGCAGTCACTGTGTACATACATTACTTATCCTGTACTGATCCTGAGTTAAATCCTGTATTATACTCCAGAGCTGCACTCACTATTCTGCTGGTGCAGTCACTGTGTACATACATTACTTATCCTGTACTGATCCTGAGTTACATCCTGTATTATACTCCAGAGCTGCACTCACTATTCTGCTGATGGAGTCACTGTGTACATACAGTGCCTTGCAAAAGTATTCGTCCCCTGGAACTTTTCAACCTTTTGCCACATTTCAGGCTTCAAACAAAAAGATATAACATTTAAATTACATTTTTGGTGAAGAATCAACAACAAGTGGGTCACAATTGTGAAGTGGAACGAAATTTATTGGATCATTTAAACTTTTTTTGTAATAATAAAACTGAAAAGTTGGGCGTGCAAAATTATTGGGCCCATTTACTTTCAGTTCAGAAGTTGATCTCTGATCTCTGAATGATCCAATGTTGTCCTAAATGACTGATGAAGAGAAATAGAATCCACCTGTGTGTAATCAAGTCTCCGTATAAATGCACCTGCTCTGTGATAGTCTCAGGGTTCTGCATCATGAAGACCAAGGAACACACCAGGCAGGTCCCTGATACTGTTGTGGAGAAGTTTAAAGCCGGATTTGGATACCAAAAGATTTCCCAAGCTTTAAACATCCCAAGGAGCACTGTGCAAGCGTCATATTGAAATGGAAGGAGTATCAGACCACTGCAAATCTACCAAGACCCGGCCGTCCCTCTAAACAAGGAGAAGACTGATCAGAGATGAGGCCAAGAGGCCCATGATCACTCTGGATGAACTGCAGAGATCTACAGCTGAGGTGGGAGAGTCTGTCCATAGGACAACAATCAGTCCAACACTTCACAAATCTGCCCTTTATGGAAGAGCGGCAAGAAGAAAGCCATTTCTCAAAGATATCCATAAAAAGTCTGGTTTACAGTTTGCCACAAGCCCCTGGGAGACACCAAACATGTGGAAGAAGGGGCTCTGCTCAGATGAAACCAAAATCCAACTTTTTGGAAACAATGCAAAACGATATGTTTGGTGTAAAAGCAACACAGCTCATCACCCTGAACACACCATCCCCACTGTCAGACATGGTGGTGGCAGCATCATGGTTTGGGCCTGCTTTTCATCAGCAGGGACAGGGAGATGGTTAAAATGATGGGAAGATGGATGGAGCCAAATACAGGACCATTCTGGATGAAAACCTGTTGGAGTCTGCAAAAGACCTGAGACTAGGACGGAGATTTATCTTCCAACAAGACAATGATCCAAAACATAAAGCAAAATCTACAATGGAATGGTTCAAAAATAAAGGTCTCCAGGTTTTAGAATGGCCGAGTCACAGTCCAGACCTGAATCCAATTGAGAATATGTGGAAAGAGCTGAAAACTGCTGTTCACAAACGCTCTCCATCCAACCTCAAAGAGCTCCAGCTGTTTTGCAAGGAAGAATGGGCAAGAATTTCAGTCTCTAGATGTGCAAAACTGATAGAGACATCCCCCAAGAGACCGCAGCTGTAATCGCAGCAAAAGGTGGCGCAGCAAAGTATTAATGCAGGGGGGCCGAATAATTTTGCACGCCCCACTTTTCTGTTTTATTATTACAAAAAAAGTTTAAATGATCCAATAAATTTCGTTCCACTTCACAATTGTGACCCAATTGTTGTTGATTCTTCACCAAAAATTTACAATGTTATATCATTTTGTTTGAAGCCTGAAACATGGCAAAAGGTTGAAAAGTTCCAGGGGGCTGAATACTTTCGCAAGGCACTGTACATTACATTACTTATCCTGTACTGATCCTGAGTTATATCCTATATTATACTCCAGAGCTGCACTCACTATTCTGCTGGTGGAGCCACTGTGTACATACATAGTAACATAGTTTGTAAGGCCATCCAGTTCGGCCTGTTTTCCTACAAGTTGATCCAGAGGAAGGCAAAAAAACAAAACAAAACAAAAAAAAACCCTGTGAGGTAGAAACCAATTTTCCTCACTTTAGGGGGGAAAAATTCCTTCCCGACTCCAATCAGGCATCAGAATAACTCCCTGGATCAACGACCCCTCTCTAGTAACTATAACCTGTAATATTATTACCTCCAGAAATACATCCAGGCCCCTCCTGATCTCTTATAGTGAACTTACCATCACCACCTCCTCAGACAGAGAGTTCTATAGTCTCCCTGCTCTTACCGTAAAGAATCCTCTTCTATGTTTGTGTACAAACCTTCTTTCCTCCAGACGCAGAGGATGTCCCCTCGTCACAGTCACAGTCCTGGGGATAAATAGATGATGGGAGAGATCTCTGTACTGACCTCTGATATATTTATACATAGTTATTAGATCTCCCCTCAGTCGTCTTTTTTCTAAAGTAAATAACCCTAATTTTGATAATCTTTCTGGGTCCTGTAGTCCACCCATTCCAGTTATTACTTTAGTTGCCCTCCTCTGAACCCTCTCCAGCTCTGCTATGTCTGCCTTGTTCACAGGAACCCAGAACTGTACACAGTCCTCCATGTGCGGTCTGACTAGTGATGTGTAAAGTGGCAGGACTATGTTCTCATCACCACCATCTATGCCCCTTTTGATGCAACCCATTATCTTATTGGCCTTGGCAGCAGCTGTCTGGCACTGGCTTCTACAGCTTAGTTTGCTGTTCACTAAAATTCCTAGGTCCTTTTCCATGTCAGAGTTACCCAGTGCTTTACCATTTAGTATGTACTGGTGACTTGCATTATTCTTTCACATATGCATAACCTTACATTTGTCAGTGTTAAACCTCATCTGCCACTTTTCTGACCAAGCCTCCAGTCTATCCAGATCCTGCTGTAGCAGTGCACTGTCCTCTGTAGTATATATACAGTGTACTGTCCTCCTCTGTGTTAATTACTTTACACAGTTTAGTGTCATCTGCAAAAATTGATATTTTACTGTGCAAGCCTTCTACAAGATCATTAATAAATATATTGAAGAGAATAGGGCCCAATACTGACCCCTGTGGTACCCCACTAGTTACAGTGACCCAATCTGAGTATCTACTGTTAATAACCACCCTCTGTTTTCTATCACTGAGCCAGTTACTTACCCACATACAGACATTTTCTCCCAGGTCAAGCATTCTCATTTTGTATACTAACCTTTTATGTGGTACAGTGTCAAACGCTTTGGAGAAGTCCAAATATACGACATCCATTGAGTCGCCGCGGTCAAGTCTAGAACTTACCTCCTCATAGAAACTGATTAAATTGGTTTGACGTGACCGATCCCTCATGAAGCCATGCTGATACGGAGTTATTTGCTTATTTTCATACATTACTTATCCTGTACTGATCCTCAGTACATCCTGTATTATACTCCAGAGCTGCACTCACTATTCTGCTGGTGGAGTCACTGTGAACATGCATTACTTATCCTGTACTGATCCTGAGTTACATCCTGTATTATACTCCAGAGCTGCACTCACTGTTCTGCTGGTGCAGTCGCTGTGTACATTCATGACATTACTTATTCTATAGTGATCCTCATTTACATCCTGTATTACACTCCAGAGCTGTATTCACAGTTCTGCTGGCTGTTTCTAGAAATGGTCAGCATACATTTCAATAGACCTGCCAGTAGGAGTTTAGCAGAGTTACTGTTACACAGGGGCTTTTCCTAGATGAGATAACTGCACTTTTTCCTGTGTGATCAGTATCCCGGACCTTCCTGAACCCCTGCGCCCACAGAATCCACCCAGGCTTGTCGTATGGGGAGCCCTCACTATTATAGATGTTTTTTCCTATTTTGCACAAACATCAGGGACAATTTTAGAGACTAGGGCATTTTTGGGGCAATGGTCCTGATAACGCTGCTGATTTTTCTGTGTTGCCCCCGTTTCCTCAAAATTCTTCATGGACGCAGATCTATATTTTTGTCTGTAGGCCAGCACGCACAATCTGGAACCCCACTGTCTATAGGGAAAAATAAAGATTTGGGCAGAAGATCCTCACGGCCGTGCCTCCAGTAGAGGGGATGGTTGGTGATTTCAGCAGCAGATGCCGGTAATGCCGCCTATTAGCTCTGACATGTAAAAGGTCAGCCTGCCGGCCTCCGTTTTACATATGCTCCTATAATTAACCCATCTGTTGCTCTGCAGGTTGCTTTGGCAAAAAGGGTGCAACCTGCGTCCACGTAGCAATGCTGAGCGCCGTACGTGAGGGTAATGAGCCGTGGCCGCTCGTGGCGGAGGAATGACAGATAAGGAATGACTGCGGCACTCTCCGCTTTCTTTAGCATCCAGAGTAATAAAGTCTCAATGCACAGAACATTACATTTTACGAGATAACATTGATTAACTCTGAGTTACCGTTTAAGTGCTATCACCCCCCCCGCCCAACGTTTACATTGTCACAAGCCATAAAACGTTGGCCGCGCATTAAGATTTCCATGCGAGAAAAGAAGCTGTAATGGCTAGTGCTGGGAAAGGGGTCTTTCTAGTTAAACCATGCAAAAGTCTTCGAAGTGGGATGGAAATTTTTGAAGCAGTCCAGGCCCGAGACGAAGCTAGCGGCTTAATTTGCATTGTATCTAAAGACTTTACCCAAGTCAAGGTGGCTGGTTGCATCCCCACCATCCACCCAGCTAAGCCCTGGACACGTGACATCTTTGGCATCAGTTGCATTGTTAGAATATAACATAGTAACGTAGTTTATAAGGTCGAAAAAAGGCCCTCTGTTCGTCCTGTTATCCTGCAAGCTGATCCAGAGGAAGGCAAAAAACCCCTGTGAGGTAGAAGTCAATTTTCCTCACTTTAGAGGAAAAAAATTCCTTCCCGACTCCAATCAGACATCAGAATAACTCCCGGGATCAACGACCCCTCTCTAGTAACTATAACCTGTAATATTATTACCTCCAGAAATACATCCAGGCCCCTCCTGATCTCTTATAGTGAACTTACCATCACCACCTCCTCAGGGAGAGAGTTCCATAGTCTCACTGCTCTTACCGTAAAGAATCCTCTTCTATGTTTATGTACAAACCTTCTTTCCTCCAGACGCAGAGGATGTCCCCTCGTCACAGTCACAGTGCTGGGGATAAATAGATGATGGGAGAGATCTCTGTACTGACCCCTGATATATTTATACATAGTTATTACATCTCCCCTCAGTCGTCTTTTTTCTAAAGTAAATAACCCTAATTTTGATAATCTTTCTGGGTCCTGTAGTCCACCCATTCCAGTTATTACTTTAGTTGCCCTCCTCTGAACCCTCTCCAGCTCTGCTATGTCTGCCTTGTTCACAGGAGCCCAGAACTGTACACAGTCCTCCATATATGTATATATATATATATATATATATATTGAGTATTATCATATGATGTGGTAATTTTCTTTCTATAGATGCCAAAACCTAACCAAAGATAGGAAATGGCCTAAAACACTGACTGGTTGAGCTCAGAAGTTCTGGTTTGGAGTGGACCTTGAGCCAACTAGAGAGAAGGTTGAGATCCCACCATGTAACTATACAGAAAGATGCATGTCCTCTTTAATGGCACGGTAAACTCTACAAGGGCAAGGGTCCATCAACATGTCAGGGCCTGGGGTCAATAGAGGTTGCTGTTGTCCTATCGTGAGCCAGTCCATCCCCGGCAAGCCGGAGCCGTCAACGAATCCCCATTTTCTATGTAGATATCAAACATGACAGATGTGGAAGAATCAGGTCCACCAGAGGTAGGGCTACTCTGTGTAACAGCTCCTTGCTCTAATAGAGTGGGTTACTCCTCTCAATTACATCCTTATGCTCCGGTGATGACTAACCTCCAGCACTCTAGCTGTGGTTAAACTATGACTCCCAGCATGCACAATAAATCTCCATTTTCTATGCAGATATCAATTATGAGAGACGTGAAAGAACCAGGTCCAACAGACGTAGGGCTACTCTGTAGCAGCTCTTTGCTCTAATTGTCACGGGGAGAAGATAGCACACCAAGCGCAGAAGGGAAAGGGGGGAAAGGAAACGGAGACTAGGCCTGGAAACTAGGGAAGGCAGATGGACACCTCTTGGAGAAACCCTGACTCCAGTCCTGACTAACAACCAGTATGAACAGGCCTCGAAAGTAGGCGAGTTCATACGCAGGATACCTAAACCCTATCTGTCCCCAAATCACCCTGAAGCTAATGTCAGGAATGAGTCACACTGTTCCTCCACCAACCAGAACGAACAGGAGTCTCCCCTCAGGCCCAATCACCAAACACTGGGAAGGGATACACAAATAATACAAAAATATAAAAGGGAAAGAGGACACTTAACTTTCCAGAAGCAAATGGCAGCCACCAGATCTCCACTGAGAATCACACACCAGTAGGCCACAGATACAACAGAAAGTATAAACCGCACAGCATGGTGGGAGAAGCAACACTAAATAGGCAAGGATAATTGATAACACACCTACACCTGAAGGGGGAGGGTGTGGTGAATGCCAGCAACAACAAAACAGCCAAAGGAGAACCTGTCAGATTAACCCATGGGTTGCCAATCTCACCGACCTCCTGCTACCAGTTGCAGGAATGTCAGTATGTCCTGACAAGTTTGTGATACTAATACTGTGGGGTACTCCTCTCAAATACTGTACATCCGTATGCTATAGGAAGGCATATGGATAGGAATAATGTAGGACAGGGGTCCTGTAGATTCAAAGGGCACGATATTGGCTGAAAAGTTAGCTCCAAATGCGGTAGATTTCTGCTGGATATTTGGGCCCATTATTTTGTCGATGCATTGGTCTACCAAAGGGTATTTTGGTGGGCCAGTTGGCACTGAATAGAGTGATCTAAATGATAGCCCAGTTGATCAAAAGCTCTTGTAAGTTTATTTGGTCAAGGCAAGGTGGCTTGCTGCATCCCCACCGTCCCACCCAGCTGAGACCTAGATCGGCAACATTTTTGCCATTGTTAGAATACATGTAGAGTCTTATCATGTGATTTGGGTTCTGTGATTATCTTAACATACATTAGTTGCCAAAACCAAATATAAGAAATGGCCTAAAACGTTGATCAAGACCAGAAGTTCTGGGTTGAAGTGCATTATCTTGAGCCCTCCGGAGATGAGAGTGAGGACCCACCATCTAATGATACAGAAAGATGCATGTCCCCTTTAATGGCATGGTAAACTCTACGGGGGCAGGGGCCCATCAACATGTCAGGGCCTGGGGTCAGTAGAGGTTGCTGTTGTCCTACGGTGAGCCAGTCCATCCCCAGCCAGCCAGAGCTGTCAACGAATCCCCATTTTCTATGTAGATATCAAGCATGAGAGATGTGAAAGAACCAGGTCCACCAGATGAAGGGCTACGCTGTGTAGCAGCTCTTTGCTCTAATACAGTGGGTTACTCCTCTCAATTACATCCTTATGCTCTAGGCCGGTGATGGCTAACCTCTGGCACTCCAGCTGTGCTCCATTCATTTCTATAGAGTTCTGAGTATAGCCAAGCAAGTGTACATCTTGGGAGTAGTAGTTTTACCACAGCTGAAGTGCCGGAGGTTAGCCATCACAGCTCTAGGCATATGGATAAGAACAATGTTGGAAGGGCTCCTGTAGACCCAAAGGGCAAGCTATGGGCTCTAAGGTTAGCTCCAAATGCGGTTGATTTCTGCTGGCCATTTTGGGCCTTCCGAAGGGTGTTGTGATACTTTGGAGCACCAGTTGACACTGGACAGAGTGATTTAAATTCTAGTCCACTTGATCAAAAGCTTTTGTAACTTTATCCAGTCAAACTCTTTATTAAGTGTCACCCCACCTAGAGAACCTACAGTTGGTAACATAGAGCATTAGAGTCTCAGTGAAGGTTTCTTTGTTTCCCATAGCCAATGCCTCCATAGCCATTTCAGCGATGAACACCACTCTAGCTGGCTTCCAAGGCTTGTGAGACCACATCAAGACACTTTTGATGAGGGTCAATGGTTGCCCCCGAGATACTGTAAAATGGGGCAAATTAAATTCTTCAGGACTGGTTTACTTTGTTACATTTTACTTTGTCACATTTGTTACAGTTCTGTTACTAACATTAGAAGGACTGAGCTTTAGAGTGGGGAAAAAAAAGTATTTAGTCAGCCACCAATTGTGCAAGTTCTCCCGCTTAAAAAGATGAGGTCGGCCTGTAATTGACATCATAGGTAGACCTCAACTATGAGAGACAAAATGAGAAAACAAATCCAAAAAATCACATTGTCTGATTTTTAATGAATTTATTTGCAAATTATGGTGGGAAATAAGTATTTGGTAACCTACAGACAAGCAAGATTTCTGGTTCTCACAGACCTGTAACAACTTCTTTAAGAGGCTCCTCTGTCCTCCACTCATTACCAGTATGGCACCTGTTTATTATCAGTATAAAAGACACCTGTCCCCAACCTCAAACAGTCACACTCCAAACTCCACTATGGTGAAGACCAAAGAGCTGTCGAAGGACACCAGAAACCAAATTGTAGAGCTGAACCAGGCTGGGAAGAAGCTTGGTGTGAAGAAATCAACTGTGGGAGCAATAATTAGAAAATGGAAGACATACAAGACCACTGATAATCTCCCTCGATCAGGGGCTCCACGCAAGATCTCACCCCGTGGGGTCAAAATAATCACAAGAACTGTGAGCAAAAATCCCAGAACCACATGGGGGGACCTAGTGAGTGACCTGCAGAAAGCTGGGACCAACGTAACAAAGGCTACCGTCAGTAACACACTACACCACCAGAGACTTTGATCCTGCAGTTCCGGACGTGTCCCCCTACTTAAGCCAGTACATATCCGGGCCTGTCTGAAGTTTGCTAGAGAGCATTTGGATGTTCCAGAAGAGTATTGGGAGAATGTCATATGGTCAGATGAAACCAAAGTAGAACAGGTAGGTAGAAACACAACTCGTCGTGTTTGGAGGAGAGTGAATGCTGAGTTGCATGCAAAGAACACCATACCTACTGTGAAGCATGGGGGGTGGTGACATCATGCTTTGGGGCTGTTTCTCTGCAAAGGGATCAGGATGACTGATCCGTGTACATGAAAGAATGAATGGGGCCATGTATAGTGAGATTTTGAGTGCAAAGCTCCTTCCATCAGCAAGGGCATTGAAGATGAAACATGGTTGGGTCTTTCAGCATGACAATGATCCCAAGCACACCGCCAGGGCAACGAAGGAGTGGCTTCTTAAGAAGCATTTCAAGGTCCTGGATTGGCCTAGCCGGTCTCCAGATCTCAACCCCATAGAAAACCTTTGGAGGGAGTTGAAAGTCTGTGTTGCCTAGAGACAGCCCCAAAACATCACTGCTCTAGAGGAGATCTGCATGGAGGAATGGGCCGACATACCAGCAACAGTGTGTGCCAACCTTGTGAAGACTTACAGAAAACGTTTGACCTCTGTCATTGCCAACAAAGGAAATATAACAAAGTATTGAGAGGAACTTTTCTTATTGACCAAATTTTATTTTCCGCAAATAAATTCTTTAAAAATCAGACAATGTGATTTTCTGGATTTGTTTTCTCATTTTGTCTCTCATAGTTGAGGTCTACCTATGATGTCAATTACCGGCCAACCTCATCTTTTTAAGTGGGAGAACTTGTACAGTTGGTGGCGACTAAATCATTTTTTTCCCCACTGTAAGTAACACATTCAGCTTTGCTACTTTGTGAAACCTGGGTAAGAAAGATCTGTGTCTCGTTCATGGAAACTTTCGCCATTAGATTGGGAGCTTAAAGGCAACATATTGAGCAAAGGGGATCGATGCAGAATGGAAAGTGCGTGTCAGATGTATCTGTTACTACATTTTAATTATGAGTTCAGATGGACAGCTGCTTTTATCTGTACAAATAGAAAAATAAATTGGAAACTGAAAAAACTGAGAGATGCCAAAATCAATGAAAATGTAAACGGTGACTTGTATCAATCCATAAAATCATTTATTTTTCCAGAACATCCAATATCCCTCCCCACATCTTATATCTTCAAGGTGGGAAGGGTGAAAGAATATCAATGGGAATACAAATTGGATTGATCGCTGTACGAAGCCCTTCCCAGACAACCATGAAATTGTATAACTGGCCTTATTTCAATTATGTATGTTTTTTTAAATGTAAGATCTCTTTTGAGGGGAACATACTGTAAAGTGCCCCCTATGTCTACACCTACTACTATTCCTTCAGCAGCCCAGCATTGTCAGAGGACACAGAACCTCTAGGTAACCTATCGTTTATTGTGCTGAAATAATTACTCTTAAGACGAGTGCAAAGCCCTTGTGCGGTGACCATTGAGCACCATTATCCACCGCAGAAGATGCTTCTAGAAGAGAAAAACCTTCATTGAATCACAAGTGATGTGTGAAACCTCTGTGTCCCTTTATATAATGCCAAAGGAACATGGAACTAGAGCATGTACCAACAGCAGGTTATGGGTGCTGAATGCTATAGGACCTGTGTTATGCATCAATACATATTCAATTCATAACATAGCAACATGCAATCACTGAACTGCGGGGAATAACTATTAGTAGGCCCTCATACTGCAACAAAATCCCCAACATAAACACCTCTGCTATGTTAGCCTATGAAAAGTGTCAATATCTACTGTACTGTTCTGTTATGTTCCGTAGAAAATCCACAACAAAATCCGCAACTTTGTAGGTTTTGTAGCTGAAAATTCCGCAAGGTGTGAGGAAAACCCAAAATACACATAACTGTACATGAATACAAGTACTATAGTGCTGTCACGCTGTATACGCAGAAATATACTATTACTACTACAGCACTGCCCCTATGTACATGAATATAGCCACTATAAAACTGCCTCCTATGTACAACAATATAACTACTATAAGGCCCCGTTCAGACGGCCGTATTTTTGCGGGTCCACATTACTGGGGCCGCCCGGCGTGTGTTCCGCAGCGCTCGGAGCACACGCCGAGTGGCCCCATTGAAAATGCCTATACTTGTCCGTGCGTACGGACAAGTATAGGACATGTTCTATCTTTTCTTGCTGAGCCGCGGCACGGAGCCACGGCTCACAAAGATAGCGTGCCGCCCATAGAGGTGAACGGGCCCGCCCCTATTCCGCAAGTTTGCGGAATAGGTGCGGACTCGTTCACACGGTCGTGTGTACGGGCCCTAATACTGCTCCTATATACAAGACTATAACTACTATAATACTTATCCTATGTACAAGAATATAACTACTATAATACTGCTCCTATGTACAAGAATATAACTACTATAATACTGCTCCTATGTACAAGAATATAACTACTATAATACTGCTCCTATGTACAAGAATATAACTACTATAATACTGCCTCCTATGTACAAGAATATAACTACTATAATACTGCCTCCTATGTACAAGAATATAACTACTATAATACTGCTCCTATGTACAAGAATATAACTACTATAATACTGCTCCTATGTATAAGAATATAACTACTATAATACTGCTTCCTATGTACAAGATTATAACTACTATAATACTGCTCCTATGTACAAGAATATAACTATATAATACTGCTCCTATGTACAAGATTATAACTACTATAATACTGCTCCTATGTACAAGAATATAACTACTATAATACTGCTCCTATGTACAAGAATATAACTACTATAAATACTGCTCCTATGTACAAGAATTAACTACTATAATACTGCTCCTATTTACAAGAATATAACTACTATAATACTGCTCCTATGGACAGAATAGAACTACTATAATACTGCTCCAATGTACAAGAATATAACTACTATAATACTGCTCCTATGTACAAGAATATAACTACTATAATACTGCTCCTATGTACAAGAATATAACTACTATAATACTGCTCCTATGTACAAGAATTATAACTACTATAATACTGCTCCTATGTACAAGAATATAACTACTATAATACTGCCTCTATGTACAAGAATATAACTACTATAATACTGCTCCTATGTACAAGAATATAACTACTATAATACTGCTCCTATGTACAAGAATATAACTACTATAATACTGCTCTATGTACAAGAATATAACTACTATAATACCTATGTACAAGAATATAACTACTATAATACTGCTCCTATGTACAAGAATATAACTACTATAATACTGCTCCTATGTACAAGAATATAACTACTATAATACTGCTCCTATGTACAAGAATATAACTACTATATAATACTGCTCCTATGTACAAGAATATAACTACTATAATACTGCTCCTATGTACAAAGAATATAACTACTATAATACTGCTCCTATGTACAAGAATATAACTACTATAATACTGCTCCTATGTACAAGAATATAACTACTATATACTGCTCCTATGTACAAGAATATAACTACTATAATACTGCTCCTATGTACTAAGAATATAACTACTATAATACTGCTCCTATATGTACAAGAATATAACTACTATACTACTGCTCCTATGTACAAGAATATAACTACTATAATACTGCTCATATGTACAAGAATATAACTACTATAATACTGCTCCTATGTACAAGAATATAACTACTATAATACTGCCTCCTATATACAAGAATATAACTACTATAATACTGTCCCTATGTACAAAGAATATAACTACTATAATACTGCTCCTATGTACAAGATTATAACTACTATAATACTGCTCCTATGTACAAGATATAAACTACTATAATACTGCCTCCTATGTACAAGAATATAACTACTATAATACTGCTCCTATGTACAAGAATATATAACTACTATAATACTGCCCTATGTACAAGAATATAACTACTATAATACTGCTCCTATGTACAAGAATATAACTACTATAATACTGCTCCTATGTACAAGAATATAACTACTATAATACTGCCTCCTATGTACAAGAATATAACTACTATAATACTGCTCCTATGTACAAGAATATAACTACTATAATACTGCTCCTATGTACAAGAATATAACTACTATAATACTGCTCCTATGTACAAGAATATAACTACTATAATACTGCCTCCTATGTACAAGAATATAACTACTATAATACTGCTCCTATGTACAAGAATATAACTACTATAATACTGCTCCTATGTACAAGATATAACTACTATAATACTGCTCCTATGTACAAGAATATAACTACTAATACTGCTCCTATGTACATAAAATATAACTACTATAATACTGCTCCTATGTACAAGAAATATAACTACTATAATACTGCTCCTATGTACAAGAATATAACTACTATAATACTGCTCCTATGTACAAGAATATAACTACTATAATACTGCTCCTATGTACAAGAATATAACTACTATAATACTGCTCCTATGTACAAGAAATATAACTACTATAATACTGCTCCTATGTACAAGAATATAACTACTATAATACTGCTCCTATGTACAAGAATATAACTACTATAATACTGCTCCTATGTACAAGAATAAACTACTATAATACTGCTCTATGTACAAGATATAACTACTATAATACTGCTCCTATGTACAAGAATATAACTACTATAATACTGCCTCCTATGTACAAGAATATAACTACTATAATACTGCCTCCTATGTACAAGAATATAACTACTATAATACTGCTCCTATGTACAAGAATATAACTACTATATATACTGCTCCTATGTACAAGAATATAACTACTATATACTGCCTCCTATGTACAAGAATATAACTACTATAATACTGCTCCTATGTACAAGAATAATAACTACTATAATACTGCTCCTATGTACAAGAATATAATAACTACTATAATACTGCTCCTATGTACAAGATTATAACTACTATATATACTGCTCCTATGTACAAGAATATAACTACTATAATACTGCTCCTATGTACAAGAATATAACTACTATAATACTGCTCCTATGTACAAGAATATAACTACTATAATACTGCTCCTATGTACAAGAATATAACTACTATATACTGCTCCTATGTACAAGAATATAACTACTATAATACTGCCTCCTATGTACAAGAATATAACTACTATAATACTGCTCCTATGTACAAGAATATAACTACTATAATACTGCTCCTATGTACAAGAATATAACTACTATAAAATACTGCTCCTATGTACAAGAATATAACTACTATAATACTGCTCCTATGTACAAGAATATAACTACTATAATACTGCTCCCTATGTACAAGAATATAACTACTATAATACTGCTCCTATGTACAAGAAATATAACTAACTATAATACTACTGCTCCTATGTACAAGAATATAACTACTATAATACTGCCTCCTATGTACAAGAATATAACTACTATAATACTGCTCCTATGTACAAGAATATAACTACTATAATACTGCTCCTATGTAACAAGAATATAACTACTATAATACTGCTCCTATGTACAAGAATATAACTACTATAATACTGCTCCTATGTACAAGAATATAACTACTATAATACTACTATGCTCCTATGTCCTATGTACAAGAAATATAACTACTATAATACTGCTCCTATGTACAAGAATATAACTACTATAAATACTGCTCCTATGTACAAGAATATAACTACTATAATACTGCTCCTATGTACAAGAATAATAACTACTATAATACTGCTCCTATGTACAAGAATATAACTACTATAATACTGCTCCTATGTTACAAGAATAAATACTAAATACTGCCTCTATGTACAAGATATAACTACTATACTGCTATGTACAAGAATATAACTACTATAATACTGCTCCTATGTACATAGAATATAACTACTATAATACTGCTCCTATGTACAGAATATAAATACTACTATAATACTGCTCCTATGTACAAGAATATAACTATATAATACTGCTCCTATGTACAAGAATATAACTACTATAATACTGTCCTCTATGTACAAGAATATAACTACTATAATACTGCTCCTATGTACAAGAATATAACTACTATAATACTGCTCCTATGTTACAAGTGCTCCTATGTTACAACAATATAACTATATAATACTGCCCTATGTATAAGAAGAATATAACTACTATAATACTGCTCCTATGTACAAGAATATAACTACTATAATACTGCTCTTATGTACAAGAATATAACTACTATAATACTGCTCCTATGTACAAGAATATAACTACTATAATACTGCTCATATGTACAAGAATATAACTACTATAATACTGCTCCTATGTACAAGAATATAACTACTATAATACTGCTCCTATGTACAAGAATATAACTACTATAATACTGCTCCTATGTACAAGAATATAACTACTATAATACTGCTTCCTAGCTGAGAGGTTGTGTGTGAGTAGCTCTCCTGAGGCTTTGGATGTCTGGAGAAAGTCCAGGGCGGGGCGAACCTGACAGGGGAAACTCTCCAAGGAAGGCCCAGGCTCCTAGGCCTAATCTGGGAAACAATACCCAGCCAACTCAATCAGGGGATGTAAATCCCAAAGTTCCTATGGATGGAAAGAATGTCAGCGGTTCCAGTGCAAGACAAAAAGAAGCAAGAAGTAAGTGCCTGGTGAAACCACCTACCAATGTGAATGAAGGATCAGAAGTAAGAACCATGCAGAGTGCGCAGGAGGTGAGATCTCCATTGCCAGCCTCAGGTGGACAATCCACCTCCACTCCTGGAAGGCAGAGGAGGACATCCCTGGAAAGGCAAACCATCCAGGAGAATCTACAGCAGCGTGTGGTGATTCTGAGCGCAGAAGGTCTGGGGGCATGCAAGCTGTGACGGAAACCAGGAGCAGTAATGGAGGAAGACCTCAAGGTGTTACTAGTGCCGTCTGTGCTGCAAATCCAGAATCTAGTCATCCAGCTGTAGATTGTAACCCAAAAGCAGCGACAGCAGCCGCAAAAATCCAGGGACCACAGGGTTCTGCACCAAAAATGCTGAGTCTTGTGCCAGGAAACAGCGGACAGAATCTACCTAATGCCCCTTTCACACGAGCGGGATACTCACATGTCTCCCACAACGCATCTACAGGGCTGGACTCCGGCACTGACTGGGATCGCATATAATGCTATACGATCTCTGTCCATGCCGAGTCCAGCCCTGTAGATGCGTTGCGGGAGACATGCGAGTCTCCGCTCGTGTGAAAGGGGCATAAGGAAACCTGTACTGCAAC
>ONZH01010210.1:0-29842 GCA_900303285.1 Rhinella marina
CGGTCATGAAGAACTAGCAGGCCCTGTACAGATCAGGCTGCTTGAGGGAAAGGTTTATAAAGTGCATGTTATACTTTACAAATGGATACGCTGGATGCAGTTGAGCCGGGCCTGGTGAGAGAGCTTGGCTTCTAAGAGCCTGACAATGTATGAGCGGACCTTCTCCATGTCGCTGACAAAGTCCAGGGTCACCTTCCCTGGGTTCATGAAATATATGAATCGGGTCACCCCATTCACCTCCTGCCTATCTTTGTTCAGGCCCAGCATAGACTTCAGTTAATTGGCATAACCTTTCAAAATAGGGTCTACCTCAGGGTGACAGCCATACAGGCCAGCGTCCGGCATTCTCCTTCGGGCAGACCTTTTCACCCCAACGTGAGAGGCTACGGATGATGATGCTGGAGAAGAGGGTGTAGAAACTGGAGGAGTCACGGTGTGCCACTGGGAGCCCCACTGGGAGTCGTATGAGAGAACGTCTCAGCATCATCGGGAGAATCTGTTGCAGGCAATAGACTCTCGGTCCCCGAGGGACCCTCCTCTTCATCGCTGCTGATACCGTAAGCTGAGCGATGATGGCCAGGGGTAGAAGGCAGAAGATTCTTCCAGGCCTGGAGTGGCGAATCCAGCATGGCCAGTTCTGATGAACCCTGCACCTCCTGGTTTGGCTGATCCTGCCTGGATCTTACCCGGCTTAGGGCAGCGCATCCCCGGTAGAGGGAAGCTTATCATACACCGTGAACCCTTTGTCTTCCAGGAACCGCATGGTGTCATCTGAGGGAGGTGACTTCATAGTAGCTGATGGCGGTACCATGGCACGCAATGTTTTCAGGGAGGCCTTGGAAGAGATGAGACTTACCTTGATTTACTCATCACTGCACCTTCGCATACAGCGTCTCTTCAATTGAGTAGATATTTGCTAGCTCGGTGGCAGACAGCACAAGTAAGGACTGTCCGGTTGCTACTTGGAAGAGAGAGAATTCCAATATAACCAGGAGGTATAACAAAAGCCACACCGACATACACAACCCCCCACATAGCTCTACTTTCCGCGGTTGCAGGGGAGTACTCGAACCTGCAAACCTCCCACCCATCCACCGGCAGTTGCACCAGCCCACCGAGCCACCAGCGGAGACAGGCTAAGACGGTGGCTTGTAGGAAGATGGATCAGCTGCAGGCCTGCAACTCATCCTGGGCAGCAAGACCGGGAGCACTGCAAGCGGAGGTGGCACCAACTACGGACCATGCACAGCACGAGCAGTGGCGGAACCTGGGTGGGCAAACACACAGCTGGCAGATGCTAGCCTGGCATCCGCTCCACCATGCTCATCCCTGCAATCCCATCTGTTATCCATACTCACGATTTGCCCTTTCGCCGGTCACATGGTTTATGAGCCACACGGAGAATGCATCATGGCATTATGGACCAGGTGAATGGCAGCCCCGTCTGATGGCAGCAGAGATGCTGCCAGCCGGTTTGATGCCAGATACTGTGCTGGGCCCACCCAGCCTCCCCCGGCATCTTTGGTCCCGCCAGCCAGGGTGATGGCAAGCATGCTGCCTGCCGGCCTGCCTCATGCCACCCAAGATGCCGCCAGCCAGTTTGATGGCAGATACTGTGCAGGGCCGCCCGCCTCACGTCATCTTTGGTTCCACCAGCCCTTACAGAGGCAACAAAACAGCTGCCAACCCCCAGAAGGCCCTACGGGGTTAATGATGGCATCACCATGCATGGTGGCCCGGGCGTTGGCAGACCAAGACCCACAGATGGAAAAAAACCCACACACAGTGGGGAACAACACCCTCCCGACCTGGGAACGAGGGGAACTTGAACCCAGGAGTCAGCTCAATAACTGTCGCCCAGTGGAAACCGGCAGCACCGTGTCTGCTTGGCCATCCGTTAAGCTTGTTACCGGGTAGACCCCCTTCTCATGACTGTCTTTGTATTTTGTCTCCCACAACCCCCCCACCAAAGGGGACGAGGGGTTAGGGATCTCAAACACAGGGAGAGAGTGTAAGGATCGGCAGCTGGGCCTAAATCCAAGCCTCCTTCCCCTGGAGCTCCCACTTGGCACGGGAATCAGGACAGCTGGCTCCCGTGGGGGCGACCTTTCAGCCCACCTTGGTGCCTTCTCCCTGGGGCAAAAATTAAGCCCTCTTGGGGGCATCGGCCCTCAAGACCACACCACCCCAGCACTCCCCTGACCCAGCCTAAAAGGTGACCCAGGCCAATCATCCAATCTGGTCCTCTGATCCAAAATGGCACTACCCGTGGTTCTCTGGCAAGGGGCTGGGGGCGACCCCATTTCCAACACCCTAGTCGGGTTAGGGTGGGGCGCCTTGCCCCACCCTAACCTGACTAGGGTTTTGGAAATGGGGTCGCCCCCCGTGAGTCATACGAAGTCTGTCACCGGGAAGAGGTGCATGGCTATACCGACCCTGGGGAACTGCTCTCTGGACGCAGACCTCAAATTCGTCCTCATCACGGTTCTCTTTTAAAAAACGGCAGTACCTCTGATTCTCTGTGGGGCTCATCATTCGGATCGATTCCTATCCTGACTCACTTTGTTGACATTAGCGGAAGTCTGGCTACACCCCCTGTAAAGATGGCATAATTTGACTTTTCAGCTAAACTTACATATTTAGCTAAATGAACACTGTTAGCCCCAAATTTCGCTGTATACGTTCAGTCTGGGATATCTCCTGTAGAACAATCCCCAGAGCCCACATTTCAAATTTTATGTTTGGTCGCACAATCAGGCCATAAACAGGTCGGGTAACAGTTATGTTTTTTCTGTGTCATTTTAATTACCTGCAATAAAAAAAAAAATCTCAAATTAAGTCTGAGAGCAGAATCCTTTTACAAGATGAAAGTCCACTATAAGTGGAAGAAGCTGTAACGTTTTGGACGCTCAACTACAAATGAAATTTGCGCAATTTAATTTTAAATACCGCCACTATTGTGACAAATTTTCTCTGCAATCTGTGCCGTAGCTGAGGTGTGTATTATGAGGTCTAGTCTATGGGACCTTCCATCTAGGAATGGCAGCGGGTCAAAATCAGGGTTAATTAGCGGGCTTAGGAGGCACCTTTTCTGGGTAGAGATGTATATAAAGTGACCCCCATGGTAGTCCTGTCCAGCGACCCCTTTGGGGGTAGGAAGCCTAAATTTTCAGGGTTTGTAGAGGTCTAGTGCTACAAGAGATGCCCTCAAGCTCGTCTGTGGGACCCACCCTTGAAGAATGAGTGGGTCAAAGTTGGGGTTAGTTAGCGGGTGCAACTTCCATGGGGGTCACTTCATGGTAATTTCTACCCAGCCAAGGTGCACCATAGGCCCCCTAACTACACTGACTCTGACCTACAGCAGCTGGGGTGTGTATTATGAGGTTCTGCAACAGCTGAGGTATTATGAGGTTTCTGCAGCAGGTGAGGAATATGTATTATGACTTGCAGCAGCTGAGGCAGGTGTTATGATCTATATTAGTTGAGGTGTGTATTGATGTTCTATAGCAGCTAAGGTCAGCATGTCAGTGTGATCCCCACCAATGGTCTGTGAAAATGCTAGAAAACCCTGCTAACCGTAACCAAAACCCATTACCCTAAATGTACCCTGATAACCAGTGTTCTATAAAAAGAATATATTTATTGATCAAACCTCATTATCCAAGACACCAAAAAATTAGATTTCTTTTATTGAACAAACCCCATTATCATAGACCCAAAAAATACAATTATATTTATTCAGCAAATAATAACAAAATAACAATGTCACTGCTTCCACTCAGATCACTTCTTCTTCCATTGCTCTAAAATGTCTTTGATCCTTAGTAGGTTGTTCTTCCATTGCTGCAGTCCAATGCATTTCCTCACCTCCTCTTCATTAGGCCGATGATCTTGAAGCAATCCTGTCAAGAATAAATCCAAAAAAATCTATTAAGGCTTTGATGTCGGGGAGGCTATCCACTCCTCCTGCTGTGGCCTCTTCCTGAGGTAAACTGTTCTATTAGGGTTATGTTAATCTTACTGATCATATAGGGCACTCACATCCTGTTCTGTAATTTCCTCCACCCGTCATATAGATGTTGTCCATGGACAGCAGACTTGGCCAGGTATATTATATGAGGGGGTGCGTCCTTCTCCACACTGAGAGGATATTTTTCAATGAATTTTTCAAACTCGTCCTCTTTTGATCACAGACAAGCTTACAGATTTTCCACTACTTCAGCTCTGAAGAAGAGACACAGATTTTAATAAAGGTCATAATAAAAAATAGACAAACAAGTTTTGTAAAGATGAAATAATGTAAAGATAATGCTGTTCAACCACTTACTTGGAGGTGGTAGGACTCTCTTCGCTCTCTTGGCAGTATAGTATTGTATCATTGTCATCAATAACCGTTTCCCGATAGACACGTTCAGCCTTGTGATTAGAACGCGAAAGATATTTTGAATTTATATATCTCGTTGCTCTTTGCATTTTGAGGACACACAGGTTTCTGCATTCCTTCTAACCATCTGACTGGTCAATGATTGTAATTGAAATCTATAAAACATAAAACTATTAACATAATATTCAGCTTGTACATGTTCAGCCTGTAGAACAGAAATCAATCAGTGCTAATATATATATACAAAAAACTTACTTGCAATGAAATTTTGAGATCATGTGTAGAGATGAGCGAATCATTCAAAAAATTATTTGCCGAACTTTTCCTAAAATTCGTATATTCGACGAATAGATTCGTTGTATTTGCGTACAAAATATACGTTATGTGCTATTAGCGAACATTCACGGACTAACGAACGTTCATTTACAAAATGTACGCAACTTCTTAGACGTACGCATGAACGTACAAATAGCTTACGAATCTCAGCGTACTATTGTCTAAGCGATTACGTAGGCACGTACGAAGAGAGGCCACGGCGTGCACTCCTCAGAGGCAGAGCAAATATTCGAGACATATGGTGAATAGTGCAAATACATTGTTATAGGTATAATATAAACATTTTAAATATCACCTACCTAGTCTGTTCACAGACATGTTTAAGTCTCTTTACTTCTGACGCTTGTCATAGAACTGGAGCAGAGTCCCAAACTCAGTCGCAATTTGTAATCCACATAGGTAAAATTGTAATCCAAATGGGTAAAAAATAGCAGCAAAGGTTCCCTTTAAAAAACCCTCTTTCAAGGGGCTCCCCAAATAACCTGAAAAGGGGGAAAAAGGGATGAGGCGCACGAATGCGCAACTTAATTTCCTGAGTTGTCTCGTCATCCTCCCGCGCTGGAGAAAGGGGCGGAACTACCAGGGAGGAGTCTGCATCGCTGAATTGAATCCATACGCAACAGCGTATAGAGTAACTAAATTATACGTAGAATAGCGTATAATTTATAGGACACACTACGTAGTGAATGCGTACAAAAGCCAAACGAATCACCTAATATTCGGATTCCCTTCGCAGCTGAAAAATCCCAAGATTCGATACGAATCTACGAAGCGGCGAATAGATTCGCTCATCTCTAATCGTGATACATTTTTATCTTCTCTTCTGGTGAAAAGATTCATAAAGTACTTTGTTTCCTTCCTGGTTAAAAATGTAAGTCTGACCTTCTTAAAATAGATATCAAACCACTGAAAATAAAAGAAAATTCAATAACAGATGAAAAGATACATTAAAAGACGGATCTCAGATTGTATATTATATTATAGGATATTTACCTTTTCCTCTTCTACAGTCAATACCAGCACAGCTCATTGATTGGCAGCCGTCTTATGTTCACGCTCCTTTCTGTCCACATGAGTTTCATGGTAGACTTTCTTCTTTTCCATTCTTCTACCTACAAAGTAAACAAAGTGTGAGACTGAAGTGGAAAGATAAACCAATATAAAAGAAAAGGCAGCGATATAGACAATAAGGCACTTACTGCCACATTCTGCACCACTCCAGGTCGCTGCAGCTTCCTCAAAACCATTAGACATTCCAGATAATTCAGAATAGTTAATCTTTCATTTTCTGACAGTTTACCGTCATTTTCTGCCTTATTTAAAGCCGATTTGAAATCAGGTTCTGCAATGCTAAGGATGGATTCCAGTTCAGTTGGTTTCCACATATCATCTGAGAAACATTATTCTCTGTGGAAAGAAAAGTAATGAAAATATAAGAAAGTGAAGTTTGTTGAAATTAATATTTATTCATGTGTTAATATCGACTTCTTTAAGATGGTTTCTTTGGATATTCCTTTGCTTAGTCTTTTCTGGTCCTAAGCTGACACATAGATCTGAGCATCGGTAAAAGCCTCCTTGTCTTTGATAGACCTGTTACCTCCATCAGAAAGGCCATAAACCTCTTCAAATTCTTCAAGTAATTGAAGACGGTTTGATGAGTGTTTCCGATCTATAGTATCTTGGCCAAATATTCATTTGTCTTCTCAATATTATTGATAAACTTCAGAGACGGCTCCTCGTTATCCATATAGTACAGGAAACGTGCAACATTCTCCACCTCTTGTTTGGACCTCACAAAAGGTCTATAATAGGTATTTAACAAAAAATCGGAAATTGTTTTTCTTTCCAAGGAATGCCTTTTGTACATTCCCTCTTCAGTCATCTTCTTCCTCAGTGGATTGTTCCATGCAATGTTTGGCTGGACTGTCGCTGTTCCTGTTGCTCCATTTTCTTCGTCTTCGTGCTCTCCTTGGTCTTTGTGCTCTCCTTGGTTTTCTACCGCTTTTTCTTTCTTTCCTTCCTTGATGTTGGCTATTTTGTGCGATTTGTAGTACTCTCTCTTCTTTTGTGTCCAAGTCATTGATCATAGTCATACTTTTGAAGACCCTGTACCACAACCAATACAAAGACAATAATATAGAGTTTATCATATGCATAGAAACATTATATGTACATTTTCTAACAGCCACATATTCATTATATCTTAGGCTGACAATCGGCCATCTCTGGTCCTGTCTGTGTCCCACATTCTTTTCTTATACAATCAGTGTTTTGCTGTAAGATCCTACAACTTCCTTATTTTCACAACTTTGATGTTGACTATTTTCAAGTGGAAAGACAAAATTAATACTTTATAGAAACCAAATGAAATCAAATACTAGATTATACAATAATACAAACCTTTGCTCAGCAATACTGTCACAAATGAGAAAACCACGGTTCTTCAGAAAACCGATCATGTTGCTCGTGGATTTTCCGTTACATAACAGTGGAGCAACCTCATTGTAATATATAGCAAGTCCTTTTGATGCTATATTGACCAAGTTTCTTTTGGCCTCTGCCAGGGTTGCTTTGATCTCATCATCGCTGCGATTCTTCAAGCTCTTCCTACACAGATGGGTCTCCAAGAGGTTGTCGATCTTGAAGCAGATGGGGCAGGTCATCGGGGTTCTGTTATGCCTGTTCAAAAAAATAAATAAATAAAAAATATATATATATATATAATGTCACAATGTCTAAATTTTCTTCCTTAATATACTTTTAATATAAGCCTTAAAATATACTTACACTTTGGATTCCATCTTAAAATGTAAGCTTCTATGAAATACACTGTAAAATAAGTAGAAAAAAAATAATACAGCTTTATAAAAGCTATTGGGTTAACAGCAAACAAATCACACAGTATAAAGAGTATATAGAAAAGAAGTACAGGGAGAAAGTTGAGCAAATCCTCAGAGATCCTGGAGATCAGATCTGATGAGTGGAGCTTCAGTGAATTTCCGAAAGCCGTCTGTAAAACTGAACTCAGAACTTTTATACAGAAAGCTCGGATACCTTCACCAATAGGAACTAATCCAGCAGGTGTGAAAATTAGCAATGAGTGGGAGTGGCTAACACCTACAAAGTAACTAGAGTAACAAAAAAAAACATATATAGAGAGAGTGTGTGTAAAGTATACTAAAAAGTAACCAAAAATAAATAAAAAAATTGATATAAATTAAGAATTTGCCTTTTCCTTAGGAACTCAATCATGTTTATTGTCCGTGGATAGCAAGTCCCTTGATGCATCATTGATTACTTCCTAAAGAGAAAGGTTCCCAGGATCAAATCCTCCTAGAAGATATAAACAGGAAAAAATTAATAAAACATTGTGTATTGTAAGGCTGAGGAGTGTGGTAGGGCAGTGTGGCAGTGACACAGACACAGTCCAGATAAAGTAACGTACTGATTTATTTTAGCTCCAAAACAGATTAAACAACAAAACAGAAATAAAACCAAACGTTCACCTGGCTCGGTTCTTAGTGATTGGGCTCCTCTGACTCACGCTCCCAGGGGTGCTGGCAATGCTTGGCTCTTACAGGCCTACAGACTGCCTGTGTCCCTCAGCAATGTCCTTTTCAGAGAGAGAGACACACAGACACAGTTACTGCTGGTTCCTTCAGGCTTTTATGCGCCTATAACGAGGCACCCTTTCTCAGCTGAGCGGACTGAGTCTCCCACACTCTCTGTACTGATTCAGGAGTGGGAGCGGTGAGTCCCACTACCAACCTATTCACCACTCCAACAAAGCCGGCCCAGAATTTACCTTTTACCAAGGGTTTGTCAACTAGGCTGCTGAACAAAACAACATTATCCAACGTTTAATATCTCGCCCAGCTTAGCTTTCTGGGTGAAATATACACTCAGTACAATTCCAGCTGTCTGCCTACAATATATTTATATACCGTATGTGTAAAATGTAGTCCATGGCTGGCTATAGTCCACTTTCTTCAGTTGAGTTGAATATGTCTCCTTGGATCTTCAGGTTGCAGTACTAAGTTTATATTTCATGTAGTCTGTGGTGTCAAAACTGACTCTAGTGTCACTAATTAAATGAAGTTTGGTAGCAAAGGTTGTCAATTGTTATACAAATAGTTTGATGCCAAAGATATGGAATGTGTTATTCCTTTATATTGTAGAAATATTTTGATGGCAATGTTAAAAAGTAACAGAGAGTAACCTCTGCAGAGAGTAACCTATAGTAACCTAATAATAAATCTAGATAAAGATGAAGACTCTGCCTTTCCTTAGGAACCCAATCATGTTTTTCATGCATTTTTGTCTCTTAACAGCTCAGTGATCCTCATAACAAGCCCCTTGATACATCATTGACCAACTTTATTTTGGCCTCTGTCAGGGTTGTCTTGATCTCATCATTGCTGCTATGCTTCATGGACTTCCTAAACAGATGGGTTCCGAGGATAGGAGGTTGTCCACCTATAAGACATAAACAACTATAAAACACTGTATTTATGTAAAATATAGTCCATGGCTGGACTATAGAAGCTCATTATCTTCAAAGTCGGGTACGTCTCTGGAGATCTTCAGGGACCTCGTTGACATCGCTGGCTATGAGGGTGTTTTTGCTCTGCAATAAAACATAAATGAACATTAATATGTAATCATAGAAAGCATCCACTCATTAACAGAATGCAATGAGATTATTTTGACAGTCTATCCACCTTGTGGTCCAGCCAGCGTCATCCTGGTCACTGATTGTGTCCTGGGAAGTGATGTCCTCGTCTTCCTTGCTGTCGTCATCCTTTGAAGTTGAGTCTTCTTCATCCTGGCTTGCCCGACGATCTTCAGGATCCCAATGTCTTTGTATGAAACATATACAAAACAAATGACTTAGCAATCAATATTGCAGAGCAAGAATTGTTTTTACTCCCACAATCAAGTACCTTGAGGCGCTGGCTTGTGGCTCATCACTCGTGACTTGCCCTGCTTGTATGACTAGGTGGTAGCCATGGCAAATATCTGTTAGTGTCTTTTCTCTATAGCTTCTTTCAACCGTGAGGCTGGTACGTGCCAAATATTTGGAAAACTGAATAATTAGGGATGGTCCAAGTTTCACAAACCCTTCTGACAAGCTGGCTAGAGATGTTGGGAAGTTTGAATCTAGGATTAAAAAGAAGATGGTAACACACAATATATACCACTATACTTAAACTTTGTCAATGATAAGTGACTTTTTTTAATCTTACTTCTTGTGGCACCGCAAGATGTCATTGGAAATAGATCTCTTTTCCAGAGGTTGATAAGAAGAATCTTTCTTTTGCCGAGTCTCTATGTAGCAACCTCGGTCTAACTTTTTCAAAGTAGACCTTAAACCACTGTGGGAAAAAACAAACCAAATTATATAAAAAAAATAACTAAAAATATGAGAAATTATTGAAATGTCTTATTTCCATGTTATGTTAACCAATAACCTTAAATAAAGCTTACCACTTTTTATGAAGAAGTCTCATGTAACTTAACACCAATTATAGCGAGCTCTTCCCCATTATACAGTTAGGGCCAGAAATATTTGGACAGTGACACAATTTTCGCGAGTTGGGCTCTGCATGCCACCACATTGGATTTGAAATGAAACCTCTACAACAGAATTCAAGTGCAGATTGTAACGTTTAATTTGAAGGGTTGAACAAAAATATCTGATAGAAAATGTAGGAATTGTACACATTTCTTTACAAACACTCCACATTTTAGGAGCTCAAAAGTAATTGGACAAATAAACATAACCCAAACAAAATATTTTTATTTTCAATATTTTGTTGCGAATCCTTTGGAGGCAATCACTGCCTTAAGTCTGGAACCCATGGACATCACCAAACACTGGGTTTCCTCCTTCTTAATGCTTTGCCAGGCCTTTACAGCCGCAGCCTTCAGGTCTTGCTTGTTTGTGGGTCTTTCCGTCTTAAGTCTGGATTTGAGCAAGTGAAATGCATGCTCAATTGGGTTAAGATCTGGTGATTGACTTGGCCATTGCAGAATGTTCCACTTTTTTGCACTCATGAACTCCTGGGTAGCTTTGGCTGTATGCTTGGGGTCATTGTCCATCTGTACTATGAAGCGCCGTCCGATCAACTTGGCAGCATTTGGCTGAATCTGGGCTGAAAGTATATCCCGGTACACTTCAGAATTCATCCGGCTACTCTTGTCTGCTGTTATGTCATCAATAAACACAAGTGACCCAGTGCCATTGAAAGCCATGCATGCCCATGCCATCACGTTGCCTCCACCATGTTTTACAGAGGATGTGGTGTGCCTTGGATCATGTGCCGTTCCCTTTCTTCTCCAAACTTTTTTCTTCCCATCATTCTGGTACAGGTTGATCTTTGTCTCATCTGTCCATAGAATACTTTTCCAGAACTGAGCTGGCTTCTTGAGGTGTTTTTCAGCAAATTTAACTCTGGCCTGTCTATTTTTGGAATTGATGAATGGTTTGCATCTAGATGTGAACCCTTTGTATTTACTTTCATGGAGTCTTCTCTTTACTGTTGACTTAGAGACAGATACACCTACTTCACTGAGAGTGTTCTGGACTTCAGTTGATGTTGTGAACGGGTTCTTCTTCACCAAAGAAAGTATGCGGCGATCATCCACCACTGTTGTCATCCGTGGACGCCCAGGCCTTTTTGAGTTCCCAAGCTCACCAGTCAATTCCTTTTTTCTCAGAATGTACCCGACTGTTGATTTTGCTACTCCAAGCATGTCTGCTATCTCTCTGATGGATTTTTTCTTTTTTTTCAGCCTCAGGATGTTCTGCTTCACCTCAATTGAGAGTTCCTTTGACCGCATGTTGTCTGGTCACAGCAACAGCTTCCAAATGCAAAACCACACACCTGGAATCAACCCCAGACCTTTTAACTACTTCATTGATTACAGGTTTACGAGGGAGACGCCTTCAGAGTTAATTGCAGCCCTTAGAGCCCATTGTCCAATTACTTTTGGTCCCTTGAAAAAGAGGAGGCTATGCATTACAGAGCTATGATTCCTAAACCCTTTCTCCGATTTGGATGTGGAAACTCTCATATTTCAGCTGGGAGTGTGCACTTTCAGCCCATATTATATATATATATATATAATTGTATTTCTGAACATGTTTTAGTAAACAGCTAAAATAACAAAACTTGTGTCACTGTCCAAATATTTCTGGCCCTAACTGTACCTGTGGGAGATTAATTCTTTCCATTGCAACCTAAGAGCCAAGAGTTGAAAAAGTTTAATGGACAGAAAAGCAAACCAAGAATAAGAATGAAGAAAAGAGAATTTTGCACTAACCCTGGTCGTTGTAGAGGTTTCAATACAAGCAGGGCCTCCAAATAATAAATGATCTCTAGATGTGTATCTCGATCAGTGTTTCCACCTTGGACATGCTTGAAACACTGTATGAATGATGGTTTTGCCACATCTAGAAGCCTGCAAAATTCCTGGGGCGTCTTCAAAGAGGTTGTCAATGCCTGGTATCTAAAAAAATAAGATACATATGATATTACTATATAAAAAAGGCCTATATTAGTATACCGTAGAGTGTGTGTGTGTATATATATATATATATATATATATATATATATATATATATAGAGAGAGAGAGAGAGAGAGAAAGACTCACCGTTTGCTGACAACCTCTCTAGAAATCGCCTTTGACAACCTCTTTTAAATGTCTTCGGTCACTTTGTAGAAGAACTCGCAGGACTTATACAAATTTGAATGTTTCGTAAAGAGGTTGATGGGTCTTAGCTGATAGGTCATGAACCTCCGGACATGTTTTAGGAGTTGAAGATGGTCTGGTTTGCCTCCCTCAGCTTGGTAAAGAAGGAGTTGGCCTTTTCCACATTCTTTACAAACTGCAGGTTTACAGTCTTTAGGTTCATGTAAAAAAGGAATCTTGCAACATCTTCAACCTCCTGTTAATAATTAGTGACCTTTAAAGTGCCCTTCAGATAGGAGGAAAAGCCCTTCAGCATTGGGTCATCCAATGAATGATGTCGGTATAACCCTGCAGCCATCATCATCATCATCTTCTTTCTTGTATCAGCCGTCCATTTTGTCTGTAGGATTCTATCATTTAGAAGGAAAATGTTACTAGTCAGACTAAAGACATTTCACCAATACTGAGAAAGACCTAGGCGGTCACAAAACACTGACCTTTGTGTCTGACTATCCAGGATGTTGTTTCCTCCATTTCTCCATCTTCTCTTCTTGTTCTTCCTCATGGTCTTCTTCTGGAATGCTGTCTCTCTCTCTTCTATATCTTGGTCCTCGGTCTCTTCTATGGCTGGCACATGCTCAATTTCTTCAGGAATGTGTCCTCATCATCTTCCCTATGACATGGCTGTACTTGAGAGGCCACTACTTGCAATATGGAGGTGGCAGCAGACAGAGGTAGATGTTGTCTTGTGTCTGACATTCCTATAATATGAATTTGGGTACTGGGATGGACTTACACATGAGACAATAGGCATACAGAGGTAGCAGATACCTGTTTGAAGTTGGCTTGTCTGTTATTATAAAGCCTCTATCCTCTAGAAAGGGTACAACATTTTCCAGAGACATAGTTAAGGTTGGAAAAAGACACAAGTCCAACCTGTAATCCTGCTCTATCCATTCCTGGATGGACATTGATCTTCCTTTTAAAAAAGGGGTTGGACCCAGGGAAAGGGTGAGTAGAACAAGATTTCTATACATTGTCAGAAGCCTCAATGTTATTCTGAATTATAAACTCATCTAAACCCTTTCTGAAGCTTCTCCTGTATTTGCTGTGAGCGGCTCCTGCGGCTCTTCCATAGATTCACCGCTCTTACTGTAAAGAATACTTGTCGCCTCTTATGACTGAATCTCTTTTTCTCCAGTCGTAGGCAGCGGCCTCTTGTTTGAGGGGGTTTAACACAGGATAGCTTCCCTTGATATTTTTTGTATGGTCCGTTTATATATTTGTACAGGTTAATCATCTCCCCCCTTAGATGTCTTTTTTCAAGGCTAAATAAGTTCAGTTCATTTAATCTTTGCTCATAACTCAGATCTTCCAGGCCCCTTATCAGTTTAGTCGCTCTTCTCTGTACCTTTTCTAACTCCAGGGCATCCTTTCTATGGACTGGTGCCCAGAACTGAACTGTGTATTCCAGTTGAGGCCGCACCAACGCTTCGTATAGTGGTGATATTACATCCCTGCCCCGCCAGTCCAGACCTCTTCTAATACAAGACAATATTCTGTTGGCCTTAGAGGCAGCTGACTGGCATTGTGCAGTTATTTAGTCTATGATCTACTAATACACCCAGATCCTTCTCTACAAGTGACTCTCCCAGTGTTACTCCCCCAGGAAATATGCTGCATGCAGATTATTACCCCCCAAGTGCATAACTTTACATTTATTTATATTGAACCTCATTTGCCAAGTGGAGGCCCAAACAGTAAGTTTGTCCAAGTCAGCTTGTAACTTATTAACATCTTCCATAGACTGGACTGTATTACAAAGTCTGGTGTCATCTGCAAAAATAGAAACAGCACTACTACTCCCATCCTCTGTCATTAATGAAAAAGTTAAATAATCTTAGACCCAGCACAGAACCTTGAGGTCACCGCTTATAACCAGGGACCATTCAGAGTAGGAATCATTGACCACAACTCTTTGGATACGATCATGAAGCCAGTTTTCAATCCAATTACAAATTATATTTTCTAAACCAATAGACCTCAATTTACCTATTAGTCGTCCATGAGGGACAGTATGACTTTCCTCTGTTCAGGTTTCTACTCCCCTCGGTTAGTCTGAGAGCTTCTGTTCTTAGTAAAACCATGTTGGCTATCACTTATATTATTGGCAGTTACATGATCCTGTATGTAGTCCCGTAGAAGGCCCTCAAACATTTTTCCCACTATGGATGTTAAGCTTACTGGTCTATAATTACATGGTGAAGACCTAGCACCCTTTTTGAAAATGGGCGCCACATTTGTCTTGCGCCAGTCTCTTGGTACAATGCCTGTCATTAAAGAATCTGTAAATATTATGAACAGAGGCAAAGCAATAACTGAACTGAGCTCCTTTAGAACTCTAGGGTGTAATCCATCTGGACCTGGGGCCTTGTTCACCTTTAATTTTTTTAGCATATTAGAGACCATATCTACAGTCAGCCAGGTAAGTATGTTATTTGGGGTATTTCCACCAGTGGTACCACCCTCATGAGATGCTCTCTCTTCTTTTGTATATACAGAGCTAAAAAAAAAAAAAAAAAAAAAAAAATATTTAGGAGCTCTGCCTTCTCTCGATCCCCAGTGACCAACACCCTGTTACCATCATTTAGGGGTCCTACATGTTCTGACCTTGGTTTTTTTGCATTTATATATTTGAAGAATGTTTTGGGGTTGTTCTTACTTTCTTTGGGCACCTGTATTTCATTGTGTATTTTAGCTGATTTTATTACCCTCTTACATAATTTTAGTTCTTTATACTTTTTGAAGGCTATAGCTGTCCCCTCCGATTTGTATTTCTTAAAGGCCCTCTTTTTGTCATTTATTGCCCTTTTTACACTCTTTGTAAGCCATGTGGGGTTTAATTTTATTTGCTTGTACTTGTCACCTCTAGGAACATATTTAACAATATACTTATCCAAAGTAGATTTAAAGCACTCCCATTTACCATCAGTGTCCTTATGTGACAATAGTTGCTCCCAGTCTATGTCCTGAAGTGCAGCGCTCAACCCTGGGAAATTTGCCTTTTTAAAATTAAGTGTTTTTGCCCTACCAACCTGAGTTTGTTTTTTACAGTTTAGTTGGAGTATAACTATATTGTGGTCACTGTTACTAAGGTTTTCATGGAAAGTGACATTTCTCACAAGTTCTGCATTGTTAGAAATTACTAGATCCAGAAGAGCATCGCCTCTAGTAGGATCTTCTACAAGCTGGCCCATAAAATGATCCTGCAAAAAGCTGAGGAATTTTCTCGGCTTTGCATCAGTGGCAGAACCATGTTCCCAATCTGTGTTTGGATAGTTAAAATCTCCCATTATCACTACTGTGCCGGCCTGCGCCGCCCGCTCCATTCGCACATACAGTTGATCTTCTAGCTCCTCACTGATATTGGGGGGGGTCTATAGATCACACCAAGAAGTATTTTTTTCATTACTTTTTTTCCCTCTGAATTTCCACCCACAAGGTTTCAGCATCCTTACAACCTTCATGCACAATTGTTTCTTTCATACTTACTTTCATATCACTCCTGGCATACAGACATACACCACCACCTCTGTGGTCAGCCCTATCGGACATACACCACCACCTCTGCAGTCAGTCCTATTGGACATAAACCACCAACTCTGCGGTCAGTCCTATCGGACATACACCAGAAGGAATCGGAGTCAGGGGTGTAGCTATAGGGGGTGCAGAGGTAGCAGTCGCTACCGGGCCCAGGAGCCTGAGGGGGCCCAAAGACCCTTGTGCCGCATAAGAAGACACACAGAGCACTACGGGAAGGGGGGCCCAAGCTGAACTCTTGCACCAGGGCCCATGAGCCTTCAGCTACGCCCCTGATCGGAGTGCTGGTTATCAGCCTGACTCCGATGTCTCGTCCCCGAAAGGCACCCACCCCATGTCTACAAAAATCCGAAGATCTCTAACTCAGCATTTAGTACTGAGGGGATTAGTGTGTCGAACTCAAAAATTCCTTGTGATTCCAGTCTTGACATATTCTTGATGTGATTCCCTCCTCTCCACTGCCTGGGTACCTTTTCTAACGCTACAAAGGTAAGTCCTGTGGGATCTTGATCATGGTGTTCCTTGACATGTTTTGATACGGTATGTAACTCGTATAAGGTCTCTTGGTATGACCAATATATTGTTTCTTACATGTGCATTGCAGAAGATAAATGACATCCGTTGAGCTACATGTAAGGCAATCCCTGATGGTATGTTTATGTGTGTTCTTTGTTGTTGTGACCTCCGTGGTTTTTCTTGGGAATTTGGTGGATTTGCAATTTTTGCATAGTCCACATCTGAAAAATCCCTTTGTGCTCAACCATGTTTGTTTTTTATTTGTATTAGTATGTTTTACTGATGGGGCTACTCTAATGCCAAGATTTGAAACGTTAGTGTAAGTGATAGATGATTTCTCTGGGATTAGGGAGTTCAGCATTTTGTCTTGAGTCAATATGTTCCAATGTTTGTGAATAATTTTCTCCATTGATTTATGTTGTATATTGTATGGCATTATTATCCTAAGATTGTCTTCTTGTTTGGGAGTTTTTTTCAGTTACTTGAAAGAATGTCTCCCTATCCAACGGTCTTATTTTGTGTAATGAAGACTCTAATAGATGTTTGGGATATTCCTTCTTTATAAATTGTTCACTCAGCTTCGTGGCTTCCCCCTCAAATGTCTCCCTTTCCAAACAATTTATCTTAAGTCGTCTATATTGGTTCAGAGGTATATTCAGAAGCCATCTGGCCAAATGGCAGCTTGAGAATAATATATGTCTGTTCTTCATCACTTCTTTTTTATATATATTGCAAACTAGTCTTTTGTCCTGTATTTTTATGCAGAGATCTAGAAATGTCATATGTTTTGGCGGTGAAGGTCAGATTATAATTGTTATTATTCAGATTATTTAAAAAATTGGAGAGTTCTTCTTTGGAATCTTGCCATATAAAGATGACATCATCTATATATCTTCGCCAGAGGACCAGACTCGCCCCCCAGCTTAGGACGTATGGTATCTTCCTCCCATTGGGCCATAAAGATATTAGCATAACTGGGGGCGAATCTGGTCCCCATGGCGGTCCCTTGTAGAGTTAAGCCAAAAATAGTGATATCTTCTGTAATAAACTGGATTTGTTTTTCTGGAATTGAGCTATGATCAGTGAGATGACTGCCTGTATACATAAATCGTGTTTTATTGTGGTGTACAAGGAGTTGACATCTATAGTGCCTATCGTCCAGTGGGGTTGGTATTCTATTTTTTCTATTATGGAAATGTCTATAGTATCTTGTGTATATAAGATGGGATTAATTTGACTGTAGGTTGTAATATTTTATCAATATATTGTGACAAGTTAGAGGTGACTGAACCGATGCCTGAGATGATCGGGTTTGTTGGGTTCTTGTGTACCTCTGCTCCTACTCAGACACGGACAGCTAACAGCGCACACAGAACTATCAGCATGGCGGCCTACATCTAACAACATACTGGACTGTCAGCACGGCGCTCACAGCAAGGAGACACAGCATCATAAGGCAGAAGAAGGGTAACGTATATACATATATAAGATAAGAACCAAAGAATCGCTATTACAAGTTACATATGCTCAGAACTCCATATGTATAATTAATTGAGTATCGAATGTTTAAATAACTAAACAATTAAGATACATGACTATAGGCAAAAATAACAGATACAATAAGAAGTTGGGAAATTGGAACAAAAAGTAAAAAACAAAGTATACAGTTACTGTTATCAACTGACACTGACTGTATATAATTCACAGTATTCTTCCTATTCCAAAGACTGTTTATAATACATCATATTCAACATATTGGGACAACCACCGGAAGTTATCCAATTTTCCATTTTTATTTCCATCAATTTTTATTCCTATTTTTATATTGCCACTTATTTTCTATTTTTCATTTTTTTTTCCTTTTTGAAATACCGCAACACTGGAATCCAGTATATAACTATTTGTTTTTTATAATAACCTTTCTATATAATATTTTATATTATTTGTACCAATACGAATTTCAATCATGGTTTTTATATAAGTATATTTGGGTTGTGAACTCTGAATGTATTAGTACTAATACAACATCCAGAAATACAATAATCTGTATAAATAGACTACTGTCATTCCAATACACCTAGGGATAAAAACGTTTACTATCCCTAACAGATGAGGAGTGTGCCCATTATATTAATATAAATTGACCATATAAACACAAGAAGGCTACGGGTAAGCCTCCTGATTGGAGCACCTCCATTCCCTACTACAATTGGTGAGTTACTACATATCTAATATTACAATTTTACATTTGCAAACATAAAACTCTTAGATATACGTTTGAGTCTCTCCTTATAGCTCCTAGTTGGCAATGATAAAACACTGGAACACACAGTCCAAAATTCTATTGTAATCCACGTGAGGTAATATTGTAATCCAAACAGGTAACGTGTAATCCACATGGATAATATAAAATAGCAGCAAATAGAGAACCTTTGTGCAAAGGGGGCTCCCAAATAACCTGAGAAGGGGGGGAGGGAAATAGGCGCACATGGGAATTTTCTGCAAAATGGGGCGAGTCCTGACCAGCCATGTCCATCTGGGTGAGAGTCAAACAGGGGCAATACAAACTAAACAAACAGAAAAATGCCAACTAGCTCTCACCCGTCAGGTGCAGTCCATGGTGTGGCTCCCATAGGTCCTCTTGAAGCATCCTTGAGACAGCCAGTAGTTGGGTCCCTTAGATGAGGGACCTAAAGTCCTCCTCGCTTGAGCTGCTACTGAAGGACATCAGAGGACGCTCCTGCCTCCTGTAGGCCAATCTCGCTGCTGTGGTGGAACTCCACTTCCCTCTTCTTCCAGTAGTCGGACTTGACCGGATCCGGGTGGTGGTCACGCTGGTGAGCGCTGCAGCCACTTGCGCTTTTCCAGATTCTCCTGCCGGGACAGCAGGGGTAAGGACTTCTGGCTGCAGCAGTGGAGGCAAGGTTGCATCCAGGGAAGAAGTCCCAGCTCCCCTGGTTGCTGTTGGCTTCATCTTCCACGGTAGCTGGTATTGGTGGATCACGGTTTACGTTCCAGTCCACGATGTTATCAGCTGAAAGGACTGTGGTGGTGGCATCAATCCAGGTATCAGAGGCTCCGGCTGTGGCTATGGCTTTTCCCATCCAGCCACACTTCTGGTTCCGATGTAGGTACCAGGTGCTTAGAAAGGAGGGTAACCCCGGTCGCAAAGGGGTCTTTCAGGGACGCCATGGGGGGTGTACTCCACCTGATCCCCCACGTACAGGCTGTGACGAGGTTGTGGCAGGTAAGGCCGTTTCACTGACCTGCGGCCCACAAAATACTCCTTTCTGTCCTCGTTTGCCAGGAAGCCAGACCCTCGCTCGACCGAAAACCACAGGACAGTTCCCTTTCGGCATTCCAATGTAGGATCTTCTGGCCTAGGATGGTCCAGTACCTGGATTACCCAGTCCTCCACGGCATTCTTGTAGTCCCAGAGGGTCTGCGCGTGGGCCGTCACCGATGCTGGCACAATCGGGTTCTGCCTTATGGAAGGTGTTGTTGATCTCCTCCTGGGCAGCGAAGTGGATGCTCCAGCCGCCTCCGCCGCACCAGCTGCCTCATGACAAACCGCTAGTGTTGAGTGAGCATGCTTGGCCGAACTCGCTGTTCGGCTGAGCATGCCTACACTTGGATCCGCTCGGTGTTCGGACGAACACAGAGTGTACTCGAGCGTAATGCTCGAGTCTCTTCCCCGCACGCAGCGAATAAACGTGTGGGAGAGCACTGGCATTCACTGTAATGTTGATTTGTACGCTAATGCTACGCATTGTATGCTAATGTGTACGCATTGTGCGCGGATGCATACAAATTCAGTTAATTAGCATACTTTTACGAGTGAAAGGAGTAAAAGAGGAGAAGTCGCGATTCTGACCTTTTTCTATTAACCAGACATCCTCCCCTCTTCCGAGCGGGGGGGTGCCTGGTTTAGTCCCATTGACTAACATTATGCTCGGGTGCTCGGCTGAGCACTCGAGCAACCCCTAGTGCTCGGCCAGAGCACCCAAGCACAGAGGTGCTCGCTCAACACTACAAACCGCCTCACGATGCGCAGCCAGCTCAGCAGGCGGTAAGGAAAACAAGGGCATTGAAGCTGGGGTTCTCTTGATTTCAGTGCGTAACACCCTGATGTCTGGAGCTGGGCGGTGGTTCAGGGAACTCGTCCCCAAATACCATCTGGTTCCAGTTGGGACGCAGGTCTTTAGGCATGTTTGCTGTACTGATCAGTGTTCAGCGCTGATCTAAACTGGTTCAGAGGAGGGTGGAGTACTGAGGGAGGAGTCTTCACTCCCTATACGTGCAAATAGTTTGATCCCGCCGGGCTGGTTTTTTTTCCCAGTTCTGAGGGGGGAGGGGCGCGTATCTTCACTTTCCTGCTCTTGCGAGGGAGTATCATCATTTTCCCGCCTCACGAAGAATGCGTACGTTTTGTACGTATCGTTAGCATTCAAAATTTTGCGAAAATTTACAAATAATACAAATTGAATCCAAAAAAATCCGGATTCGATTCAGAGAAGAAAATTTGTAAGTTTCGATACTAATCTACGAAGCGGTGAATAGATTCGCTCATCTCTACCTACGAATAGACATATTGCTTTCCAGGGAGTTTTGAGCTCTGTCCCAATTCTCCAATAACCAGTTTTGGGTAATGTGAGAATGAAACTGAGCCCCCCTGACCGCCGGAATGCATGCCGTCAGTGAGCCCAGTAAGGACATCGCTGTCACAACACTGACATTTTGAAAACCAACCAAGTCTATTTTGTGAGGTGGTAAGTTTTTTTGCCGAATAGAGTCTAGCAAAACGCCCAAAAACTTTATCTGCTGAGAAGGTACTGCGCTGGATTTTTTCCCAGTTTATCAACCATCCCAGTTGGTAAAGAGGCTGACATGTCAGAAAAAAGTTTATTTCTTAAACTTTCCAACTATTAGTTGATTGTCCAGATATGGAACAATGATAATATTTTGTCTTCTTAGATGGGCTACCACTTCTACCATTACTTATTCCAATTGGAAGTGGTGGAGAATACTGTAATCCTCAGGAATTTCTTATGATAGTAGGCATCTCTTAGAGCGAATGAAGCCATAAATTTCGGTAAGCAAATTTAGACTCTCCTTATCGTCCTTCAGGAAGCACAACACAAAGGGTTAATGTCTTGCTCCTTCCGTCTAGGACAGAAGATACTGATTAGTAAATCAGACTAATTAACCCCCCCCCCTTATAAAGGAGTTCACACCCACTAGGTAGATGTGTTTTTTGTTACCAAGCAATGTCTTTCAGGGAGGGATCCTTGTGCTGTCTTTGGACTCAAGGAAAGATAAATTTTGGTAAGCAAATTTAGACTTTCCTTATCGTCCTTCAGGCAGCACAACACAAAGGGATATGAAAAGCAGTGAAGGGGGGGGGGTGCAAAATCACAGCCTTAATAATCACTTGTCTGTCAAAGGCTGAATCGCAAGCAGCAGATACATCCAACTTTTATTCTCTAAAGATGCCTGGAGAAGACCATGTAGCGGCCCTGCATATTTCATCCAATGCTTTTTTTTTTTTTTTTTCTTCCCTTGGCCAAGCAACTGTCACGTTCAGGTGTGGGAGGGAAAGGGGTGGGGGAATAAAGCCTGGAAACTAGGGATTGAAGATGGACACCTCCTGGTAAAACACTCATCAAAGCCCTGACTAACTACCAGTATGAACAAACCCCAGAGGTAGGCGAGTTCATATACAGGAGTACATGGTGTCATATCTAACCCTATAGGACTCTGGTACTAATGTCAGGACTGAGACAACCCGTTCCTCCAAAAGGAAGGACGGACATGAGTCTCCCTCAGGCTTTAATACAAATGACAGGGAAATGCAACACACAGAATAACCCAAACAAAATACAAAAGGGGAAGAAAACACCTAACTTCAAGAAGCTATGGCAGCACCAGGAACTCCGCCGAGATCCACACACCAGCTATCCACAGGTCCAATAGAAGATATAAACCGCACAGCATTATGGGGGGGAAGCAACTATAAATAGGGAACTAAGCACCTGGAAGCTAAGGGTGTGGCCAGTACCAGAAACAACAGACGCCTATTGATCCACAAAGTAAACATGTCAGATCAAACCATGTTTTGCCAGTCTCACAGATCTTCTGCCACTCACTGTTAGGGGAACGTCTGTATGTCTCAACATGTCCGTGACAGCAACTAAGTGGAGTACTTGAGATTTAGAAGCAGACTTAATAGTTGTCTTGATCCAAGCAGTGTAGACTCACTGGCTTTTCTACTTCTCTATAAACAGCTGGTCAGCCAACCTGAAGGACCTGGTTCTCCAATGACCAGTAGATGAAACTTGTCTTGTTCAGCTGATTGAGGATTCTGATGAATTTCTTAACTTGCATTCATGTCAGATGAGAGCTTTGGTAGGATATAGGGCATCAATCTTAAAATCAAGAGTTCAAATATTCAAATATTTGCTGTGGTGCCCAATTATTTCCAGTTACTCCACTGGGTGATGGGACCTTAGTCCTCACATCCACCTTGATTTCTGGATCCGCTCCTGTGAAAACTTGGCTTCCAGTTAGGCAACCAGTTTCTGGAGTCTAAGAGTGTCTATGGTGATCACTCAGAGGCATATTCAGGGCCCATTTACATGACTATTTTTTCTTTCTGACATGTTCCGCAATTTGCAGATCTCATGTGGACCCATTCATTTCAATAAGAAGGAGAGATATAGACAGCACTAAGGGAGCCGTCCGCATTAGTCCTTCCATTCTGCGGCCCTGAAAAGAGAAAATGTCCCACCCTTGTCCGTATTGCGGACAAGAATAGGCATTGCCATCATACGGCAGGATGTCCTGATCCGCAAATGCAGAATGCACACAGAGGCATCCGTGTCCTATGGATCCGCAATTTGTAATACACAAAATCGGATATGGACCCCCAGTCTTAGTGACTAAGCAAGACTTATCGCGGAAGCAATCCCTATGTCACTAGGAAACTGAAGCCAAAGATGCTTTGACCTCTGCCATAGACAAGGAATTACTATGATACAGCATGGAACAATCTTTCGACCTAGAAGTTCCCTGACTGGGAATAACCAACTGCCAGAAAAAAAATGTCTTACCTGAGGACCTGAGAGAAAGCTTCTGACCGCTGAGAAGTAAACCATTCCACCATCTCTGCACTATGTCTGTACTGGAGACCTTCAGCTGGGATGCAATGGTGCAGACATCTCCTACACTGTCCTCAGGAACAGGCTTGTCCACGGTCGGTGCAGACATCTCCTACATTGTCCACGGTTGGTGCAGACATCTCCTACATTGTCCACGGTCGGTGCAGACATCTCCTACATTGTCCACGGACGGTGCAGACATCTCCTACTGTACATTGTACATTCGGCGCGGACGAAATCCCACGCATGCGCAGTACATCAAGAGACCTGCGCCCGTGCAGTCTGCGGGCACTGGCCTCTCCTGATGTACTGCGCATGCGCCGGCACTCCGCTCGACCCGGAAAGGAAGAGCGGAGTGGCGCGAGATAGCAGAGGCGCGCCTTATTCTCCTAGGAGAGGCAGCAGGACCACCTAGCGCGGCAGACGGAGCTCCTAATTCGCCTTCACTTTGGGTAAATATCCCTGTTTTGTTTGTCAAATGTTCCTTATTTTCACTGTGCAGCTGTAAAATTTATAATCAGCACCAGATCTATAAAGTTTATAAAAAAAAATGGACCACCATAATGGGGTACTCTAATGAAGGCTAGTCAAGCCTATACATGAAAAAAAGGGCCTCATTGTATAAACCCTGAAGCCTATAAAGAATTTTTATGCCCAACAAATAATAATTGGGCTTAGACTTATAGCTCCATTTTTTTTTTCAAAATAAATTAGGGGCCTCATTCACATTAAAAAATATATATATATATATAATCATACCAACCTTACCCATTAAAAATAGCACTAACAAAAAAAAAGGGGCCTCATTCACCTAAGCTTATTCCTACAGCCAAGCATATCTAAAAAAAAAAAAATTACAGGGGCCTCATTCATCTAACCTTATTACTACAAAGAAAAAAAAATTGTATAATGTTAGAAGAAAAAAAAAAATCAAGGGGCCTCTTTCACCTAACCTTTTTCCTCCAGTCAAGCATAATTCAAAAAATACATAATTAAAAAACAGGGGCCTCATTCCCCTAACCTTATTCCTACTGTGTAAAAATAATTTAAAAAAAAAAACTTGGGCCTCATTCACCTAATATGATTCCTACAACACAAAAAAAAAGCATAATTAAAAAATTTCAAGTAAATGCGCCTCATTCCCTTTACCGTTTTCCTACTGGGAAAAAAAAATTTATTAAAAAAAAAAATTACTGTGGCCTCATACATCTAACCTTATTTATACCAAAAAAAAATAAAAATTTACTCTAAAAATAGTAAAATATACTAAAGGGGACTCATTCACCTAACCTTATTCCACTAAGGAAACAATAATCAATAAGAAAATAAAAATAAAATACAGGGGCCTCATTCACCTAACCTAATCTGATAACACTATAATTGACGGTGCCACTGTGTCACATGGATCAGCTTGTGTTTGTTTTGGATTGCGCAAGCTGGATATGGCGGTGACACTAGGTCACATGGATCAGCTTGTGTGTTTAGGCCTTTGTCATGCCGGATCTGCATGCGAGACTGTCACATGGTTCTGGCTATTTTAAATGACGTCAGACAAATAAAATAATTAATTTGAATATTTTATTACTGTATTATATCAATTATAAATTTTTATTTTTTTTTAATTATTTCTAAAATCATATACACTCACCGGCCACTTTATTAGGTACACCATGCTAGTAACGGGTTGGACCCCCTTTTGCCTTCAGAACTGCCTCAATTCTTCGTAGCATAGATACAACAAGGTGCTGGAAGCATTCCTCAGAGATTTTGGTCCATATTGACATGATGGCATCACACAGTTGCCGCAGATTTGTCGGCTGCACATTCATGATGCGAATCTCCCGTTCCACCACATCCCAAAGATGCTCTATTGGATTGAGATCTGGTGACTGTGGAGGCCATTTGAGTACAGTGAACTCATTGTCATGTTCAAGAAACCAGTCTGAGATGATTCCAGCTTTATGACATGGCGCATTATCCTGCTGAAAGTAGCCATCAGATGTTGGGTACATTGTGGTCATAAAGGGATGGACATGGTCAGCAACAATACTCAGGTAGGCTGTGGCGTTGCAACGATGCTCAGTTGGTACCAAGGGGCCCACAGAGTGCCAAGAAAATATTCCCCACACCATGACACCACCACCACCAGCTTGAACCGTTGATACAAGCAGGATGGATCCATGCTTTCATGTTGTTGACGCCAAATTCTGACCCTACCATCCGAATGTCGCAGCAGAAATCGAGACTCATCAGACCAGGCAACGTTTTTCCAATCTTCTACTGTCCAATTTCGATGAGCTTGTGCAAATTGTAGCCTCAGTTTCCTGTTCTTAGCTGAAAGGAGTGGCACCCGGTGTGGTCTTCTGCTGCTGTAGCCCATCTGCCTCAAAGTTCGACGTACTGTGCGTTCAGAGATGCTCTTCTGCCTACCTTGGTTGTAACGGGTGGCTATTTGAGTCACTGTTGCCTTTCTATCAGCTCGAACCAGTCTGCCCATTCTCCTCTGACCTCTGGCATCAACAAGGCATTTCCGCCCACAGAACTGCCGCTCACTGGATGTTTTTTCTTTTTCGGACCATTCTCTGTAAACCCTAGAGATGGTTGTGCGTGAAAATCCCAGTAGATCAGCAGTTTCTGAAATACTCAGACCAGCCCTTCTGGCACCAACAACCATGCCACGTTCAAAGGCACTCAAATCACCTTTCTTCCCCATACTGATGCTCGGTTTGAACTGCAGGAGATTGTCTTGACCATGTCTACATGCCTAAATGCACTGAGTTGCCGCCATGTGATTGGTTGATTAGAAATTAAGTGTTAACGAGCAGTTGGACAGGTGTACCTAATAAAGTGGCCGGTGAGTGTATATATAATTTTTTTTTTACAGTGAGCCAAATAGAAAATGACAGAGCATAATAAATCCATCATCGAAGTTCCTTTACACTCAGTAAGTAATAATTATTTTTAAATATTTATTATAAATGAATGTTCAAAATAATGATCACCTGTTTCTAAAAGTAATTTATACATGACAATATTATAAAATTTTCTATAATTTTACAATTTACAGAGTGATTGTGAAATAAACATAATGGAAGATGATCTTGAATTGAAAATTAGCACTGACAACACGGAAATCCATGTCAGGTCTAACTACGATATAGTATCTTGCTACGTAGAGGATGACCGTTTTAACCTTATGGTAAGTATAGTAAAAAACTATATGTAATTTTACCGTAATAGACTCAAATGTAGTATAAATTATTATTTTTGAATCAATTTTTGAGCCATTTTTCAGTTTCCTGTGAGATTAGTCAAATACTGATACAACAAATTAATTGAATTTGTTTGGTTTTACTATGTAATAGTGTGAATTTACAGCACATTTTTTATCAATACAGTAAATGATAACTATTATTTTACAAATTAATTTTCTATTTTTTTTAAAGGAACTATTTGAAGTTTGTGAGAATGTCCTAAGTGACAATTCAAGTGATAACATAACGACAAGTAGTAATAATAATGAAGAAATATTGGAAAAGGATGAGGTAATTTAATTATTTTTTTTTTACTATTATTATTAATCTAGATTATTTTAGGAGGAGGATCATCCTCTTTCACAATCTTTTGGGTAGAAAAAAATTCCATATATGGTAGTATGTGATGTTGTGCTTTATCATATGTATTTTTTTTTATTTTTTTTCAGATGCAAACTTTGTTACAAGAATTAAAAACAAAGTATTCAAGTGATTCATCAGATACTGAATGTTTTATATCAAATCCACTGTTAAAGAACAATGAAAAATACCTTACTTTTCCTTTGGAGACGGTAGAACAGCGTGCTGGAGAAATCAATTGGTGCTCTTGTTTCGAATGTCACGCTATGCCGACTAACATTGAGTCGATATGCTGTCGTTAAATTTCAAATGCGGAACCATTTATGGCTGACTTTCAATGCATCATAGAACACGAATACTTTGATATTTTTTGTCGGTAAACATTGTGTAAACATTGTTCTGAGAACTATAGGACAGGTGTTAAATACACCTCCTGAAAAAGATGTTAACAGGTAAGAAACTTGTTTTTTTTTTATAGCAGGATGTAATTTTTATAATATTTTTAAAAATGTATTCTTTATTTTTTTCAGACTAAAAAGAAAGGCAGCATATCGTTCCTTCACTGCCTGGATACACAGTTATTTGGGAGCTGGCAACCGTCGACCAATACCAGCATGTGTTGTCAAGACTGTAAGGAATTGTTTTCCAGACCCAGACGAAGAATATCTGGGTTTTAAACCTCACCATGACAGACCGGCTGAATTTATGGCCTTTGAATAACCGTTACATTACTGGAAAGTACTTAGTCTACTACGTTGCACAAAACATGGCTAATGGCCGTTTAGAGCACGCTTGTTGATTTTGGGACTATTCAATGGTATGATGTTTGTAATCACCATCTTTGAGTCCACCGACAAAAAAACTTGTATTGTATTGGGTATCAAAGGGCTAGAACACCACATACACACACCTTATTGCTTCTTAGGTGTTCCGACTCTTTAGTCCAAAACAATAGTATGTCATGTTGGACACTGTTAAGTTAATGGGTCTCAAAACACAGAGGTTGGCTGCATACGGCCGGTGACCCTTAAAGGGGTTGTCCTGGTTCACAGAATAACATGGCCATACCTGCAATCTCACCCAGACAGCAAGCCTGAAGAGGGCATCGGAGCATCTCATGCTCCGATCCCCCCCCCCCTTGTCCTGCGCTAGATAGCGCAGGGCAAGGTCTCCTTTGTTGGTAAATACTTGCTTCCGGGCGGATACTTCCGCCCAGCAGTGAGTTTGGTGACATCACCGGCCTTATTGGGCCGGCTTTAGCGCTGCCCTAGCCTTTTTACTGGCTAGGGCAGCGCTAAAGCCCGTCCATCAGCGCCCATGACGTCACCAAACTCACTGCCAGGTGGAAGCATCTGCTCAGCAGGGACCGCTACGTCACCGGAACCGGGCTAAATTCCTTTGCCCTGCGCTGATTAAGGCAGGGCAAAGGAGGGCATCGGAGCATAGGATGCTCCGATGCCCTCTTCAGGCGGGCTGCCTGGGTGAAATTGCAGGTATCTCCTGGTTCTTCTCGTACCCTGGACAACGATTTTAATTGTGAGCAGCTTGTATGATGCAGGCATCGCGTACATTGTCGGCAGCCGGTCGTGGTCCCGATCACATATATTGTATAAACAATATAGTAAATGTAGCAATGTTTACAGAAATTTAAATTTGCACTAAAATACATATTTGCAAAAATTGCCAATATGTATATATTAATATTATGCACTTTCTTTTCTACATTGTGAAGTTATTCTATTATCTGTTTTTTTTTAACTGTTCAGTATGAAAATGTATTTACATTTTTAAAAGTGTTTCTCCCACTTTGAAATATTGATGAACTATCCTCAGGATAGGTCATCTATATCATAGTAGCGGTGGTTAGGCCCCCCCCCCACCCCACGGTTTATCTATTTGAAGAGGATAATTGTCAGCTATGCCTCCTCTTCCCTGTTTACATGTTGGCCAACTTAGGGGTAGTGGTGTGTAGATGTTATTACACCTCAACTGCCCCATTCATTTCAATGTGACTATTAGCTTTTTAATTAATGTATAGTAGCGATTCTTCCCATCGAAAAGAATGGTGTGGTGAGGTGACCTGCTCAACACTACCCATGAGTCGGCCATCATGTAAACAGGGAAGTGCAGGCTGCGGTGATACAGAGTGTTCTTCATATTCATAAAGCTAATAGGCGGAGTTGTTCAGAGTATTCCTACCGCCATTATAAAATTGATGCCATCTCCGAAGGATTGCTCCTCTATATGTTTACCTTGTAGAAACCTTTTAATTTGTCATTTACAGCACTTTCGTGCACACACTTTCAGCCCAGTCTTCTACCCCCAGCTGCTGCACAGACATTATAATGCAAATTGAGTGTACCAGATGCGCTGCAGACGAGGGTACAAGACAGCGCTCTTCTATCTGTAAACCCAGTTACATGCTAACATAATCCCTGAAAGACTTACTAACTCAAAACCAAAATAGTATTATAGTATATTTGCACTACAAATTACCTCATTGTCATGTATTGCGAATGCTACTTGCATAAAATATTTT